>JASSUY010051796.1:0-131869 GCA_032466535.1 Forpus xanthops | reverse complement strand
ACGTCACAGCTGGGGCACGCGACGGCGGCGGGCTCCGCCCCGCGCGCGCGCGGGAAGGAGGGGCTGAGGGGGGGGGGGGGGCGGGGCGGGATGAGGGGGGGGGGGGCGGGCGGGGAGATGGCGGCGGGGGGAGGAGGCCCGGCGCTGAGCTAAGCCGATCCCACGTGTGACGGATCTGGCTGCTGCCCCAGCGCCTCTCCAGTGAGATCCTCCGGTAGCGGAGGGAGGAGGAGGGGGGAAGGGAAGGGGAAAGGCAACCGGAGCGAGCCGAGCCCGAACCGGAGCCGGGCCGGGGGGGGGCGGGTTGGGCGGGCGGGGGGGGTCCTCTGAGGGGGTCTCGCTCTGCGCGGCCATGGAGGCGGACGGCAGCCAGGCTACCTCGGGGAGCCCCGGCGAGGCTCAGCACGACCCAGGGTAAGTCGAGGAGCGGCGCGGCGGAGAGGCGAGGACCGGCCGTTCCCCCCCCCCTTCCACCCTTCACCCCCTCCCCGCTCCGCGCCGCCGTGAGGTGCCCCGTCAAAATGGCCGATCCCGCACCGGCGCTCAACTCCGCTCTCTTGTCTCCCTCCAGCAAGATGTTCATCGGCGGCCTCAGCTGGCAAACCTCACCAGGTACGGACCGCCGGCCCCTCGCGCCCCTCGCCGCGCACCCCGCGTCCCGCCCCGCGTGGGCCGCATCCCGCCGCGCCGGGGCCTGCCCCCTCGCATTGCCTCCGCTGCCTCTCGGCTTCTCTCTTTCTCCGCAGACAGCCTTAGAGACTATTTTAGCAAATTCGGGGAGATCAGGGAGTGCATGGTCATGCGGGACCCCACCACCAAGCGCTCCAGGTAACGCCGCCGCCGCGCTCACAAACTTCGCGAGTTGCCGTCGGGGCGGGCGGACCCCGGCCCCCAGCTCCCCTCCGCTGCCCCTCACGCGTGGGGTCTGCGGGAGCTTCCCCTGCGCCCCGTCCCTCCGAGCCGGGAGAAAGGGAACAAAGCGGCCGGTGGAGGCGGAGAGGGGCCGGGGGAGGGAGGGCGACGACGACGGGACAGCGCTGTGGGTTTATGGCTTCTCCCTCAGCCTGTGGTTCTCATCACCCCTCATCCCCTCGCTCTTTGTCTCTCGTAGAGGCTTCGGGTTCGTTACGTTCGCGGATCCGGCGAGTGTAGACAAAGTCCTGGCTCAGCCCCACCACGAGCTGGACTCTAAGACGGTAGGTCCGTGCGTGGGGCTGCCCGCCCGCCCCTCGTCCGCGGCGTCAGGGCGACATGGTGACAGGGCGACAGGCGACGTTAGAGGGACCCTGCCCTCGGCCGCAGCTGCGGCTTCGGCTGGGTTGTCGTGCGGGGCGGTGTCAAGCTGTCATTGAGCAGGGACTTTGCATGGCTGGGTTTGCCCTGGTTTTTCCCCAGGCTCTGCCTTTAACTCCCGAAAAGCGGTAACTTTATTTTTCGATGCCAATTCTCGCCCAGCGCCCCGTGGCTCCTCCCTCAGCCGTGGGTTGCGTTGAGCGGTGACATTGAGAAGAGCGTGCAGTCAACCCCAACTTTATTTTCGGTGTTCCAGTGCAGAATGCTTTCTGCAGGGAACTTTCCACTTCTTCCGATGGGTTATGGCTCGGCGCGCGTGTGTCGAGTTGGGAGTGCCTTGCTGCCAAATCCTAGGAGCTGCTTCCCCTCCCGTTTCCCAAAGTCATTTTTTGGCAGGAACCTCCTCACCTGTGTTGCCAGGGCCCTTGGGAAACGTGGATGTTAATCTATGGGAGGCTCTGCGAGGGCATCCAGAGTGGATGCGTTGGAAAAGCACAAGTCCTCGTTTGTTGTTGTTTCTCCAGAGCTTTTTGCTGTGCTCAGTCTCCAGTGGGTAACATAAGAAATATGCTCCTGGGGTTCAGCTTGTCTGTTTTGTGGTTTTTTTTTTTTTTTTAATAAGCACTGCATTTGCTTTTGTTCCCTTTTTTGAATAAAGCCCTATACATGCATTTTCCCCATTGACCTGATGCTTCATGTTTGACCTGACACTGAAAATGCCGTATCGGGCGTGTGTAGCTCTGGGCCCTGTTTTGTCCCTGCGATCAAGGCCGTGCACAAAGAATGAAGTTTTGTGCCTCTGACTTTGTTGCCATGTAAAGTCTCAGCAAAACTGGAAGGGGAGGAGGGAAGGACACTGGTAGAGGTCATTATCGCTTTGGTGCTGGTCGGTCTGGAGGGGGCTGTGTTTGGGAAGGGGGGGATAGTGTTGGTGGAACTGTGTCTGGCAGAGCTGCTGCTGGATGTACCAAGTGTGCTCGTTGCTGTCACTGTCTTTTATAGTGTGTGTGCTGGATCTTAAAGGTTTGATTTAATGTGAGCGTGGTGCTGGGAGGAATCCTGACTCTGTGCCGGAGCATCTTGTGTGTGCCTGTGTGTGTGAGATTACGGTTAAATGAGAAATAGACAAAGCAGGGGACAAACACGAGTGTGTGATTTTTTTCCAAATGTAATTTATGTGGAAACAAAAAGCCCAAAGCTCTCGTAGAAGCGGGTGGAATCTTGGGTTTTAATTCGACCTACAAATTCTGCTGGGCTTGTCTAAACATGTAGCCCATGCTTGCACATGCCTTAATGATTTGATTTTAGGTTTAATCAGATATGGTAAGAACTGATTCAAGTGTGTTCCCTGAGATTAAACTCACCAGACTTTTCTTGTCGAGCTCTATTCTCTATGTGTTTTTAAAGCTAATTTTAGATGAGAAGAACAAAGGCAAACAGTGTCTTGAAGGAGCGCTCTTAAAAAACTAAATCCTGGGAGGACACCCTGTCGTATTTCTGACTATAATTAGGTCCTCCCCCAGCTTTTTCCTGTAGCATAGTCTCGTCCCTGCAATGTATTAATTTGCTCAGCTCTAGGGGAGGGGTGAGAAGCTTGGCCAGGGCAAATGTGCCTCCGTTTTGATTGCGTGATAATGATTGAATCAATCTGAATCGGAAATTAACCTCAGAATCAGTAACGCAGCTCCAGAGGACAGTTCAGAGCTAGGCAGGTTCCCCTTCAGCCCTGTGTTTGTAGACATATTGTAGTAACTGTTCTTTAGCATAACATAGCATTTGACTCTGTTTCAACGTTCAGCGCAGGAGGCAGATCGGTTGGGTATTGGCATGGAAACGTCGCTCTTGTTTACAGTTACGTTAAAAGCTTTGTTTAGGTAATGGCCATTCCTATCAGAAATAGTATTAGAGTCATTCCTAGAGGACTTGTAGATACAGTAAGTAGAGTTGTACCTAACTAACTAATTATGTTTTTGGTAGAAGTTTGTTTTTTCCTTTATTTTGGTTGTTTTTGAAATAGTTGGCAGGGATATGCAAAAGGTATGGATTTGCCATGTCCGTGGCCACTATTCTTCCAGCCCCACCGGTGCCTGTTCAAAAGGTTTTGTGAAGGAAAATCCAGTTCTTTAAGCAGGGCTGTCCCTGTGGTGCAAAGAGCTCCATGCTCTTTGAACTGACCTTCAGAAATGAAGGTGTTGCTTTCGAGTTTAATGGCCCCTTCCAACTTTTTCCCAGCGGGACTCTGCAGTGATGCCCTTCTGGTGGGACAGCTTTGGCTTTTGAAGCGAATGCAGAAACGTGCATATTTGCCTCCACATTTGAGTATTGCTGTGGAAAATCCGTACCTGTTGTATTTCCCCAGTAGACAAATGCCTAGTCAGTGCTGAATATATTTGTAGATGATGTTAATCTCTCTGAAAAGGTTAGCTTTCTAGAGAAATAATTTTACTTTTGATGCTTTTTGAACAATAAAGTGGCATGTAATCGCTCATTTCTCAGGTGTGTCCTAAAAAAAGCTCCTACATTTATATCTGGTGCAGGCAAATCAGTTTATCAGTCGCACATCAAATGTTTGTGATATTTCTAATTTTGGCAAATGAATTGAGTAAAAGTGCTTTTTAGGAGAGTCTCGTGGTTACTGCTCAGTGACAGGAATACATATCACCACAGGAAAAAACAATGCCAAATGGAAACAGCTCCTTTTTCCTGATCGTGGTCAGCTTGAGGGGGAGACACCTAACAAAAACCAAACCCAAGCTCCTAATGAAAGCCTCTGCTTCAGAATATGCCTTAACACAAGGAGGATTAGTTTCATCAGCGTGTTACATAGTCAAGGCACTGAAAGCAGTTGCGAGTAGCACAGTTAAGGTAGGATTTAGACCTTTAAAACATCCTTTTCCAGATTCTTTATTTAGAAGATGCCTGCGTGCGGATGCTGCTAAAACCAGAGGTGAAGTCAGCAGCACAGAGCCGTTTTATTGCAGTCATTTTTACAGATGCCAATTGAGACTGGGCAGTTGCTGGAAAGGTTTTTCTTTCCCTCCAGCCATGCCTCTGCTGTGGTGTCTTTTTGTTCTTAAGTGATTTTTGAGTGGTAGAGAGGAGCCACTTTCTGAGCATGGCCCATGTGGAAGTTGGTTTTAAAACTGCAGAATTAGCATTTGGGTGCACTTTGGAATGGGAGTCAGTGCTGCCCTTAGAACAAGGGAGCAGGGGCTAAACCAAGGGTATTTTCTCTTCCTTTTTGTCTCTGTGGTGGCATGCTTCACTGTGGAATACTCCAGGTAATTCCTTCATGGAAAATAATTTTTAAGAACTTGGTTTTTCTGGTTTAAAACACTTGTATGTTTTATGTGCCTTGGTCTCTTCTGCTCACCCCTTCGCATTATTGCCCCTTTGTAATTTTTATTGCTTACATGCATTCTCTGAGGGGGAGCAAACCGAATCAATTTGGCGTATTTTTGTCAAGGATCATCTCGTAGTCCTTCTAACATTTTAGTTTTAGCAATTGAAATGCGACTTGGCTTTGTGTTCTGCATTTCTCTCTTCGTGTGGTGTTGCCAAGTCAGTTGACAAAACAAAGCAGAAAAGAAAAAGCAGCCCCAAACCCAACTGAAGGAAGGTGCAGGTGTCTGAAGCAGCAGGTGAAGATCTGATCAGGCGTGCTGGCTGCCTCTGTGCAGCCTCCAGAGCATGCAGATAAGGGTTAACAGGCAGTTTTGGCTGTAGAGCCAGCACCTAGAGACTAAGAGGGAGCTCCCTGAGCACCAATGGAGGTTGTTGCCTGGAAGATGATGGAGGGGATGTACAGAAGAGATGTGTTCTTTCGCTCTTCTGTCTCCTGTTCCAGAGCAGCTCTGGATGAGCCGGTGTGCTGAATGATAAGCCTGAGAAATGAGGGATTAATAATTCAGTGATTTAAAAACAAAATAATATAAAATGACACAAAAGCTACCTTGTTGATTTCCCCTTTCTTTTTCCTCAGATTGACCCTAAAGTTGCATTTCCCCGACGAGCACAACCTAAGGTAAGTAAGAGGATCGATAATAGGATTTTAGGCACAGAGAGAATCATTGTTGCCAGGCAGTTCAGGTTTCACACAGGGAATTGGCAATGAAAGCTTTTAAAGCTGGTGCATGGCGTCTTAAGGGTATCAGCGTATGGCTGTGAAACTACAGGAGAGATGCTTTGTGCACTTTACGTGTCTCCAGTTTAACTGTCTCCGTGTGGAACCGGGGGCCAGTCGTGGCTGCCTGAGGAGAGGAGGCTTCTCCTGTGGTGGTGGGAGATTGTTGCTGCATTACTCGCGTTTGTTATGCTATTTTACGCAATGTGTTTTGCCTGGTGTTTATGAAGAGCAGTTGGATTAAGTGCAGACTTCAGGCTTGTTTTGAGCTGAGCTTTCAGTTCTGTGGTTGTGATGGATGGGAATATATCTCTGCCTTCATTGTTTGCAAATTTCCTTTTGTATAACTTCAGAGATGTGCTTGGAGACTAATAAGCGTTGGGTAGCAAGTTTCTGGTGAAGCTCTGAACTCTTCAGGCCACGGGGTATTCTTTTGCAAGAACAGTAAAACAATGAGCTTTTAAGTCTCCAGCTGATGAGGCTGGCTAGAAGAGTGACCTCCTCCTTCCAGGGGACTTGTGATAGTGCAGCCAGCTTCCACGCTGGGACAAAGGCAGTGTAGTGATGTGCAGAGGAGCTCGTGTCTGTGTGTGCTTACTGTGACACGTCGCTGGTGCCATTTCTGCTGGAGGAGTTGCTTATGGAATAGAAGTGGTTGTTGCTCTTCAGGCTGTGCCTAACAAAACCAGCAAATCAGTTTTAAATCCAAATGTGCAGCCGGTTGTATTTGAATTTTGAAAGCCAAAGGTTGATAGAAAACTTTTGTAATTGACATTTTCTTTTGTGTTTGCTTCTTGAGAGTCAGTTCAGCTGGTGTGTGTCACTTGTATGTGCTCATCAGCTTGGGCTAACTGAGTGTCCCCTTAAAAATGGAAGGACAAGGCTGCGGATGCAAATCAGTTAGGAAAAGTGCTTTAAAGTTGGTGGCAGGAGATATCTGAATAAGTCAACCCAACAATCTTACTGCAGATCCCTCCTCAGGAAAGCAAGCAGTTTAATAGCGTGTGGAAGCATAATGTTAAATGCTGTGCAGAGCACACAGCTAGTGTATAATGTAAACCCCTGTGTGTGTAGCAGGAGAGATGCTAGTGGTTTCATTCAAAGAAGAAAAAAAGAAAAGGTAAAACCTGACGTTCTACTTGCAGAATTATAAACCAAACTAATGTAGTCAAATATTTAGAGGTTCTTTTCCTCATAGGCCATATCTAATAACTAAGTGAGTAATGACATGCCTGGCTTGCTTCTGTGCTAGCAAATTGTTTGTAGTTTGTAGGGTTTGTGGCTTGTGGATTCTGCTGTTGGATTAATGCTGCCTTTAAAATACAATTCCAAGGTATCAGGATTTGGAAGGGTTTCACAATGGAAGTATGATGATGATCTTGTGCTAGGACTGATGTTCCTTTCCCCCTTCCCAATACTTTTTAAAGCCTTATTTACATTTTAAACTGTCTTCAGTTACCGGTTATCTGTTTCTATAGCGTTCTCTGTAAAAGTTTAAAGCTTGGAGCAGAGCTGTTAAGCTGTCCCGTGTGATTTCTTCTGTAACAATTAAAAAAACCAGGGCATGTCTTATGCCGAGGATATTAGTGAGTTAAATTTCCGTGTTAATGTAAAACCAGGTCAGTTTTACAAAGGGGAGTTTGTTTTTCTCCACGTAGGGTTTTTTTTTTGGTGGTGGTTGTTTCTTTTGGTAACAGACCTCTTTCAAGTGTGGGGCACATGCTGGAATGCAGGCTGGATTCCACTCTTAGCAGGGACACGCTCTCTGGAGAGGTCATCAGGATCTGCTTTGGCTTTTTACACGCATCTCCTCCTTCCTAAAGTGTCAGGATTTGTACAGGCTCTTGAAAGGAAAGCTTAAGATTGGAAGGAACCTTATTAGGAAATACAAGAAAATCAGCTGCAATAAAGAGCAGATTGGTATCAATTGTAACATTATCCTGGACAGCATTTCATCATCTGCATTTTCTTGTTTTCTGTTTTTTTAATTAGATTCTGAATTAAGGTTTTGGACTTGTTCCTTTATCCCAGTTGAATAGCGAATGCTCAGTGTTCAAATGTGACTGTGCTTTAGTCTAATTAACCAGCAAATGCTCGGGTCTGTGGAGATTAATGGCATTTAATGAAATGTCTGTGTCTTTCTCTAGGTGCAAGGGGAGATGTTGTTTCTGCTCTTCCTTCCTGGTGTGTTCAGCAAAATGGGGATTGGGTTTTTTGTGTTGCCTTCCTGACAGTGAGTGGGCGCTGAGGTGGAGGCAAGGCTGGGGCATGTTCCCCCTTCTTGTGCAGACAGACCTTCTGGCAGGCTTCCCTCCATCCATCCCATCCCCTTCCTTCTAGAGCCCTTTTGACCTGTCTCGGCAGGATTAACTCTTCAGCGGTCAGGAGTTCTTGGGCTCCTTTGCCAGCTCACGTGCTCGCTGTGGCTGTGGGGTCATGCTTGCTTATTTATGCACGCACAAGAATCCCTGCTCACTCCTTCCCCCCCTTTTTGATTCAGTTTAATTGGCGAGTCTTCCCCTTTCAAACCACAGCCCAGTAAAAAGGCTTTCTTTGAGGCTTTTTAGACTTCATCTCCATGATTTGACACCTCTCTGGTGATGCAAATTGGTTCCTGAGCAAGAAGTGGCAGGTTGTAACAGCGGAGCATTCTTCCCTGATTTTCTCAGAATGACCCTTGTGGAATATCCTGGGTGATTGCCTCCAGTGGATGACGCCATGGTTTGTAACCCTGCTCTGCTTGTGAAGTCCGGGAGGACTTAGAGCCATTGTTTCAGGAGATTTGCTGCAGGGGTTGAACTTGTTGAGGTTCTAGTGTACGGCTACCAACAAGATGAAAAGAATAGCCGTATGCTTTCTCGCTGCTGCTGTTCCTTGATAAGAATCTGTCTTGCTTCCAAGTGCTGGAAGGCGCTTTGTAACAGTTGAGCGTTTATAACTCTGCTGACTTAAATCCTTAAAAAGCAGCAGTGGCGGCGTAGTAGTTTTGTATCTCCTTTTGAATACTGAAGACTACAATAATTTGATTTTTTAATATACGTAGCCTGTCAGTTCTGACGATATCTGCTGTATTAGGTGGAGAAGCCTTATCAAATTCAGCATGTTCAGTAGATATTCTCAGTTGTAAGCAATTCCCTCCCTCACCCCTCTGCCTTGGGGATTTACTTTGAGAACAAAATAAACCTGAAGAGCAAAAGGACAGCAGCCTCAGTCCATGAAGCAGCTCCTTGGCCGTGGAAATGTCTTTGTGGGATTTATTAGGATAGAAATTTGAGTGTTTTGTCATACAAAACCATGTACAAAGCAGAGGCAGATCAAACTTCAGTCAGAGTTTACAGTTAGTGAATCGACCCACTAAGGTTTTTGTTCTCAGGTTTGTCCGGTGTGGGACTGAGATCTCTGTTCTTCCCAGTGCTTACTGCAGGGATGTAATGCATGTGGCTGGAATTGCCCTGGCAACTCAACAAGCTGCAGCTACTTGTAGTAATATTTGGTGTCACAATTTTGTTAGCATTGTGTATGTGATGTGCTAACTGCGGTCTGTATCTTTCCTCTTCAGTGGCTGTTAAATGAAGTTAAAATCTCGTCTGTGTGGGTTGGCTACGGTCTTCTGGTGACCATTTGGTCACGAAACAGCAAAAGGGCTTTATTTGATGAAGGAAATCAGATGGTGGCGCTGAGTATCGATGGTTTTGTCAAATGTGTTTTATTCTGACAGAGGACAGTTCAGAACTGGTAACCGGTTCTGGCATCTCTGCGCTCCAGTCGGTCTGTCTGCAAACTGTGTGTACCCTGTGTGTGGAGTAGCTGGTTTCCTGTCTGCCCAAGCGCATGGGCTGTAAGAGGTGCAGTTGTGCGCATCTGTTCCTCCTTGGGCAAAAACCAACAGTGTCAACAGCTCTCTTTTCATTTGAGTGGCTGCTGGTTGAACCCATGTGAAGTTGGCTATTCCAGAGCAGTGAATGGAGGGCATGTGCTTTTGGAACATCACCCAGGCTAACCTGAGAGAGACTTTTTAAAGCGAATCGGTGGATGTGGATGTCTGATTCCAATTAAGTTGACTGTGGATGGGGTGTCTGCATCCCTTGGCTGCCTGATAAGCATAAGCCAGAGTAACAGGGAGAGATTGCATTCCAAAGCAAATGGTGGACCTTGAAAATCAAGAGTTCTGTTTGTTTCCTCCCGGGTTTCTGCCTGGAAACTCCTCCAGGTTAGTTCTGTACTTCCCATCTTATTTTAAGTATTGGAGAGGCTTTGAAGTCCTTTTCTAAAGAATGTGACCTGAGCACATGGGCAGAACTCCGGGTTCTTCCTTTCCTGCCAGCCTTCCTTCCCCGCCAGGCTATGGAGAGCAGCAAGGTCAGACCTGTTCCCTGGGATTCTTTCTTGTCTTATTTAATTCCTCTGCATTTGCAGGTCTGGATGGAGTAAGAGGAAGCGTTTCCTGCTCTTGCCATTGGGCGTTGATGTGTACCTTAATAACATTGCTGTATCTTCTGCATGCAGAAGTCCTTACCAGGCAGTATGAGGATTTCTTTTCATGGTTGATGGCCAGTGCTTGGGTGTCTTCTTCAGCCAGCTTGGACGTGTAGATCCCTTGCCCAGGGTGAGCTGCTTCTAGAATTTGTCTGTTTCTGGCATTGGATGGTTAAATTGAAAAGTTCATGAGTCTGAGCATTGGCAAATCAAGCCAGGTCGTCTCAGGTAGTGGAGGAGAAGGGTTTTGAAACCCATTATGCTGCACTTGGATTCTTGCTCTCTGTGACCTGTTCAAGGCAGAGCATGATCTCTGTTCTTGGACGCAGCCAGAGGAAGGATGTGGCTGTGCAGGCTGTGGAGTGCAGTGAGTTGTGTCAGGAGCAAGAGCTGGGCTGGGTTTTTTGTTATTCTGCTGGTTTGGGACATGTAAACACTCATTTCTTCCCCCAGCTACTCAGGTGGATTGTTCACATTGACCTTAATCCCCACAGGCTGTCTTTACTTGTGTAAAATGGATGTCTTTCTGTTGTTACTGCCTAAGGATGATTTTCATGTTAAGAGTAGTGCTAATGCACTGATGTTCTTTCCTTCCCTTTGCCTTACTGCCAACTAAAAATTAAAATGAACATTATCTAACTTGGGAGTTCTAATTTTTGGGGTGTTTTTAAAGGTTTTTTTTCCATTCCCTGTGCTTTTCTGCATTGCTGGGTTCTTTTTAATGGTGTCTGCCAGGTAACTTCTCTGCCCCGATACTCTGATGCTTGGCTACACCAGGAAAGGGTCACCAGTGAAGGGGGTCAGGGAAATGGGAGAGCAGCACCACGCTGACACCCCTGTGCGCTCCTCTCCGCTTCCAGATTGAGCACATCGAGTCTGCAAAGTGCTGAGCCTTTACCAGCCTGGGGGTAGGTCTACTAATGACTGATCTGAAACCATCAAATTCATTTATTTGTCACTGCCAGTGACAGGCCAGTTAATGCTAATGGATTCTTTTTTTAGCCTGTTGACTCTGGTGATAGTCTCATAAATGTTGTGAAATCCAAAGCATTAAGGGAACTTGTAACTTATTTTTAGAGGAGAGCTATTGAAAGAGGGTAATGTGCTGTGTGGACTGAGGGATATGTTACCTTGGAAAGGAAAAAGAGCAGCTCCTCTGTTTCATTAGCCATACATAGATGTCTTTGTTGTTCCTAATAGTTGTTTGACTTTTCAGTTGTGTTTTTGTGTTCTCTTTAAACACATTTTGGGTCATGCTATAAAGGGAGGAGAAGCTGGAAATAGAGCCAGTCATCTTGGTGAAAAAAGGGCTTGTTTCAGGTAGTGGCTCATGTGCAGAGCCTGAATCTTCTGTCCCTATTGTGTAAAAGCACTTAAGCATATACTTAAGTTGGCATCAGCATGTGGGTGAGTGCTTTGCTGAATCGGGGTGGACTAAAAGTATGTTACTAAATGCTTTGTTGTACTGGGGAGCCTGTAGCAGAAAAAGATTGAGATGACTTTGTGCATCTGACAGTACTTTGTATATGGTCAATCCCGTCACTTCTCTTTCAGAGGGAGCCAGTTTCATCTCTCCTTTTCTCCTTCTACCACATGATCTCACTCACAAGAGAACATTAATCTGCTGTTTCCTCAAAAAAGTGATTGCAAGGTCAGTATTTAACAAAAAAGAAAGTAAAAAAATCATTGTCTTAAGCTTAATTTAGTCTCGGCCTTGCAATCACACATTCTCTTTGCCTTAGTCACTGGAATAATTCTTTAAACTATGTGAGCAGTGTTCAACGTGGCTTAGGTTTGTAAGAGATTATTGCAGTAGAAATTGTGGTTTGCTGAGTAATTTGGAAGTTACTGTGAGTCTGTACTGCGAGCAGCATGAGGTCCTAATAACTTACTTGTAACTGTTGGCGTTTTGCTGCTCTCCTCTTGGAAAGATTTCCTTCATTTTCTGAGTGCAGAGAAAATCTGAAGAATGTTGGGAAGTTCTCCCTGCTCAGTCAGTCCTGGTGCTGGGACATCTGCAGTAGCTGGGTGTATTGTATAGGATTGAATTAAGGTTGTACTTTGGGTGCTTTGTATTGTAGCGAAGGAGCATACCTGGCCAAGACATGAGCAATTCTACACATGAGGAATAGCTGCAGAGACCTCAGCAAGCACAGATAAATGCGGGCAAGGCTTCTTTGTATGTTGGTGAAGTGCATGTGGCAAGGGTGAAGGAAAAGAAGTATTGACAGCAGCCGAAAGTGTTGTTCCCTCTGCTCTTCCCTCCCTCAGCAAAGGCTTGCATTAATTTCCCATTGACTCTGAGCTACAATAGGGAAGAGGTTTCAAGCTGACTGAAGGGGCAAAGGTCCAAGGGAAACTACTGTAGCAAGAACTGATGCAGAGTGACAGTAACGAGGTGGCCTGGCAGGTGGGAGGGAAAATGGTGAGGTGGGAGAAAGAAACTAATATCTGCTGAATTAAGTAGTTCCCAGGGTTTGAAGTTGTTAAGTCTTATTGGTTTTATTTCCCCCCCCGTATGTGCCCTACAGGTATGAGATATGGAGCTGAGAATGCAGGCAGGGTCTTGGTACAGGTCCTTGTGCTTCAGTGCTGGGTCTCTGGCAGCACTGGTGCTGCCCAGAGGACGTGGGATTCTTCTGTAGTGTCCCCAAACCTGCTCTGTGCTGTTTTCCTTTGTGTTTTTGGTATTCCTGACTTAGAGCTCATTGTTCTGTTGTTCAGTGGGTTGGGTTTACATCAAAAAAGGAGGTGAGGAGCACAGGGTGGAGAAATGTTCTCAAATTTTGATTTATTTAAAGTGGGGACTGTGAAGTGCTGGTAAGACTTTCAGTTTCTTGAACGCTAGAGGAAATGCAGTGCCTGTGAGAAAGTCAGTAGAGGTTTTTATAACAAGTGCTGACCAAGCATCATTCAGGAATCTTCCCAAAGGGTTCTTTGGTGTGTGAAGAAGTTGTGAGGAGCTGAGCATTTGTGCCCAGGTATCTGTAAATCTCACTGGAGTGAGAGGTATGGCTCAAGCTGGGGGACGCCTTGTGGCAAAAGCTTGTGTTTTGCCTGCAGGCCCTCAGTGCTGCAGGTTTGCTGTTCTGCTGCTGGAAAAGGTGTCATTGAAGGGGATGTTGTGGACGTTCTTCTGCAGCCCTTGCTGGAAAAGTGGGACTTGTGTATCGTTTCCGTTTGACCAAGTTATCAATCATTTATGTTCAGAGATGTATCAGTGCCTGTACGTAACTGAGCCTTTTGTCAAAGGTTTGCAGTATTGTGAATGACTGTAAAGATGTCCATTTGCTGGTGAAATTCACCTACTTCTGGCGTTGTGTTTGGCAGACCTACAAAGCCTGAAGCAGTGCTGGGTGCTCAGAGAATGGTGGGAGGGAACAGAAAACATTGGAAAGCAATCTGAAGTTACTGCTGAGCTGTGTGAAACATGAGGAGTTTTCTGAGGACACAGGGGGAATCGTCCCCACCTTTGGGTCTGGGGCTGCTGTCAATCGTTGGGTTGGATGGTGTCTCTGCCATGTCCTTAGGGCCCCTGGAGATGTTTCATGGGAGTCCTGAATGAGCCAGCTGCAGTGAGGGATGTTGGCTTCTTGCAGCTGGGGCTTCTTCTCCTCAAATAGTCTCTAGTATAAGGTGTTTGGGGTTCTTTTGATGTGCTTGTACTGAAGAGCTCACCTTCCTCCCCAGTTGCTTTCTGTAGGTGAGCTCTAACTCCAGCCCTGGATGGGAGGCCAGCTGTGTACTCAGCATACCTGCCATTCGAACCCTGTCCCATTCAGATGTTACTTGATGGAAAGGCCCCTTTGCAACCTGCTGTGATCCTGTCCCAGGAGCACTGTTAGCTGGGCTTGGCCACTGAGTCGATGTTGGTAAGAATTTGGACTTTCTTGGCCCTGGTGGGCCTGGTACTGATGCTGCCGTTGAGCCTGGAAGAGGCAAGGCTGGGAGGGAAAAGAGCAGTGGGATTATTGAAAGCATCTCGGTGTGGCAGAGAATGTTTCCTGGTGCCCAGGTTTGGTACCCTGCACTAAATATCTGCTTCTGCCTGAAAAAGCTGTTGGCAGCATCCCTGAACGTTGGGAAGGAAGTGTGTGAGTGCAGCGGTACCGTACGCTGCCAGCTCTGTGTGCCTTGTGTCAAGGGGTTAAACTGAGGCTGGTTTTGGGGTTTTAACGACTTCTGATTGGAAAATTTATAAGGGAGGCCCTGTGTGGAGGGGCAGCGCTGTGGCATGAGGCAGAGCTGCTGAGTGGTGAGGTTCCAACTGCTGCGTGCTGGGGCTTCCGAACGGCAGCAGTGAGGTGAGGCTTCGGGCAAGGGGGAAGCAAGATAAGACCACTGGGAGAGGTAGATTGTTGCATGAATTATGGCCGAGGCCGGGTGGTTACAGACTTGTGTTGGGGCTTGGGAGGTAAGGGGGGGGGGGGCTGGCAATGGATTTAAATGGACTCAGCAGCGCATTGCAATGCAGGGTCGATCCTGGTGCCCTCAGCAAGGAGAGGAGAGGAGGAAGTGTGCTCAGCTGCAGGTGGCCTGGAGTCCCTCTGCCTCAGATAAGCACTGGCTCTTGTCTGCACAGCGCTGGGCACACAGCCATGCCAGACACTCCTCCACCCCGTGGCCTGCTCCTGGAAGCAGACTTTCTCCTTTGTGCTGCAGGACCGTGCCTGTTGCTCTCTGGGGGCCCTGTTCTGTCATTCCTCCCTCTTGGAGCATGAGGGGATGGATGCCATGGTTCCTCCATGGTATGCAGAGGAGTGCATCCTGACATGCTTCCGTGGTGAAGCATGGCACTGGAGATGGGCTGTGCTGTGATTGTTCCCCCTCTGAGTGGGGATTTCCTGCCCTTGCCAGCCAGGGGTGGGGTGGATGCAGGGAAAAGCACCTGGAGAGAGTCTCCTGCTGCAGTACCTTTGTGGTTTAAATTCCTGACTCACCGAATACCATGAACTGTGATCAAAGCTGCAGTTGATGCGTGTGATGTGCTGGGCAATGTATGTATGAAGAGGGAGTTGTGATCAGCTTGTGTGATTTTTAGTCTCCCACCCCCTTTTTCATCTGGTCGCATCCTCTGTGTCATTAATCTTCCAGATCAAATAAAATGATAGTTGAAAGTCCTCCATAGTTATGATTCCCCTGAAGTTTTGTGAATATGGCTTTGATTTTGTTGTAGTATTAGAAGTCAGTTTAGATTTCTGGAACCATGTTTCGTAGGTATCTCCAGTGGGTATTTTAGTAGGGATATTTCTCTCTCAATCATGTATGTGTATGCCATAGAAGAAGAACAAAATACATTACAGAATAAACAGCAATTTAGTTACCAGTCCGAAAGCTTTAATGCTAAGGAGCCATGAAGTATAGTTTATTGGAACTATAATTGCAGACATAAGCAGTGATTATCTGTCTTCATGCTTTTATAGTCCCCATCACTGTCATCTGAACACATGAAGCTGATGAGAATGTGTGCAGAACATTATTCAGCTGATGCTGTTTAATCCTCATGTCTTGCAATATGTGCAAAGTAAAATAAAGTGCCAATTCGTTTGAAAATTATGGAGAAAGAAAAAGGGAGAGGGCAAGTGTCCTTGCTGAGAACATAACCCTATTTCATCCAGCTTGGAGCTGAAGGGATGCAGCTGACAGGGTAAGCATCCTACATGGATGTGATAGCAAGGAATTTTGCTGTTCCTTAACGTTCTTGGAGGTCCTTGGCAAGTGCAGGAGGTGCCTCTTTGGAGGTGCCTCCCTTTGTTGCCTTGGAATGCTCTGAATTTCCTGCAGCTGAAGGGAGGGCAGCAGCACCTGTTTGTCCTGTGCTCCAGAGAGCTGGAGAGCGTTGGATCAAGGCAGACAAATGAATGCTGCCAAGTGTTTCTTGAGGTGGAACAGACATCAGAGAGCAAGTCCTGAATTGCTTGGCCTGATTATTGGTGCTGGTTATGGAGGTGAAAATGTGCTCTGGGCTGTGAAGAGGAAGAGGTGGTTTGGTTGTGTGCAAGGTTCTTTTCCTGCTGCTTGACAGGCCTGAAGATCTGAAATGGTCAGGATTAACTGAAAATCTGGGAGCTGTTGGGGAGCTCACTGGTGCTTCAGAGGGCTCAGCTGAGCTGGCTTTGCTTGATTGAGGCTGGTCTCGCTGGGTCTGCTTGCTGTGTTGCTGCCCTTGCTTTTCTTACAGGTGTGTTCATTGCCTTCATTAATTTGCCTAATTATCATTGGAATCACCTGCCTGGGGTCAGGGGGTGGGGGAAGTAGAGAACAAAGGAGTAGGAGGTGTAAGGCTTGTGATCTCCAAAGGGACAGCACAGGAATGGTTCTGAGCTGCAGTTGGGCTTTAAGAAGGTAGCTGGGTTTTGGGTGATTTTGGAGTGGGGGATACACGTGTTGGGCAGGAGATTGGTTGTACTTCATTTCCTTTTTTCCCTAAAATATGGTGGCAAAAAGCTATTTTTGAAGGAGGAAAGTGGATGCAGAGGGATCTGGGAGTTCTAAATCTGTTTTTATTTATTCTAACACTGAATCAGGGCCAGGTAACAAAGAGAACTGATAAAGTATGGTTTTGGTGAACTTTCCTGAATTTCTTAGTGAAATTTGCAGGAGTTGACCACTAAATCCTGTTATTGGAGCAGGTCAAAGTGTTATTTAAAATGTAGCTGAAAGTGTGTGGGACATAGGTTCCTGGAGACCTCAGCATCCTGCTTTCACAAAAGACTTCTGTGCTGAAATGACTTCAACTAGTTTAAATCTGACCCTTGTTCTTATCATATGGAGATGAGGTAAGAGATTGTCATCACTCTTGTTTTATGGATGTGGAAAACAGGAGTCCTGCTCATGTGTTCTCCAATACTCGAAACAGTGGGAAATGCTGGTACCTTGGGAGAGGGTTATTCCAAACCTGATGCGCTGCATGTGTCCATGTGTTGGTGAAGAGAGGAGACATTGCTTTGGCAGGCTGTGTCCTGGCTGTGCCACGATCAGTGCTCTATGAGTAACTGTTTTCTTCAGCCCCCACAAAGTGACAAAGTGATGTGCGAAGATTGCCTTAGTGTTGCATCACCGGAGACGGGTGTGAGTCAGGCGTGAAAACCTTCTGCAGAAGGCTTTTGGAGCTAATACTGGCTTATTAGAAACAGTTGTTGGGAGCAGGCCTGGTTTCACTGAGCATTTGAGGCATCGTAAGAATGGTGCTGGTGGTGCTCAAAGTCTGAGCAGGGCACAGGCAGAGGCTGTAAAATGTTTAAGATGGAGGGGCGAGTGCCCATCTGGTGTTTCAAAACCTGTGGTCAGCTACTGTAGTATGGAACAGGAAAGGAAAGGGTGCAGAGCTGCTCCCTGCCAAGGTTTGATGAATTTCTGGGGGAGGCTCCATGTGTGTGTGAGTACACACAGCAAAAAGCAGTGCTGGAACCAGGGCTCTGTGTGGAGGTGTGCTGCTGAACTTGGCTGGTGAGGAGCCTTGCTGTCTGCGTGGTAAGGGGAGGCAGTGCTCTGTGCTTGCTTCTGAGCAGTATTTAACCTCTCCGTCTGCTTCCGTTGCTGTGAAGTGCTGCTTTTACAAACACCACTGCTGCCATAGCTCTGAGCACCCTGCACACGCTCAGCATCCTGCTGCCTGTGGAACGGAGCTGCTCTTCTGCACACAGATGGCTTGCTGCATGGCATGTCTAAAGGAGGAGGGAGTGCATCCTGGGCTTGGGGTCCCAAGCTGAACACCCAGCAGACCTTTCTGTCCTCCCTCGCTGCTGCAGGCTCCTCTGCTAGGCGAGCTGGAAGCTGTAATTGGTGTGCTTTGGGATCCTCTGGCAGGCAGTGCTGTAGAAATGAGGAGTATCATTGTGTTTTATTGTGGCTTCTAAGAACGCAGTGTGTTTGTGCTTCAGGGAGCCCCAGGGGCTTTGTTTTGCACCAGACCCCAGCTATTCTTCAGCAGAGCCTTCCCGGAGAGTGATCTAGTTGTGCCTATTAGGAGTGAGAGACGGGCCTGACTGATTTCTGCTCCCTGCTGCATAATAAATCTGATACTAAAATTAGTGCTGGTCTCCCTAGGCCATAATTCTTGCTGAGATTATAGAGAATTGTGTGTGCAGAGAGGAATTGTGGTTTGTGTTTGGGTGTTTTTTATAACCTTGAGTGTCCAATTTCCAGGTCTTTTACTAGCCCCCTCCCCCCTTTTTCCCCCTTTTCCTCTTTCGGGAAGTGCTTAGCCTTTCTGTGTATTTTGGCTATTTAAGCCTCTGTCACTGCAGGCAGATGAGTTCCTTGGGAGCTCTTCTGAAGGTTTTGTAATTGAGTCTTTTACCACGGCGACAGGATATTATTAACCTTCAGTAAAGCAATTTATTTCATACTCCTTTGTGGGGATAAGCTTTTCCCCCCAGGAGAAGACGGATGTGGGAAGGGTTGTATGCGCAGGGGTAGCTGGGCTTGCAGCAGTGATTATGAGTTAAAAAAAATTAATAATTTACATGAAAAAATAGGCAGTTTTGTGTCCGTTTAAAAGAAACCTTTAGTCCTGAATGGCTCCCACCCCTGCCCAGCGCTTTATTTTAGAGACCATCCTTTTTGCCTATCAGTGCCTTTGAAAGGAGGCTGTATTTCATCTCAGAGCTCCAGCTATTTAGCCCCTGTGAGCGCTAAACCATTTTGTTTTCATCTTTGAGACAGCCTTAAAACTGAACTGAGAGCTGGAGAGACGAGCTGTGTGCGGGGTCTCCCTCTTGGCATGGCCTTTGCTCTCAGATCAAATGCAGACTAGTCCAGAAGCCGTTAAAGACTGGAGAGCTCCTGGAATAGCAATTGGCAGTGGGCAAGCAGGAATGCTGGATAAGTGGCCAGCCTGGCTGAATAACTTGTATTTTCTATTGAGCATGGGGACAAAGGCCCCGGGCTGGGATTCGGGGGATCTGGGCTGGTCTGTAGTGTCATCGCATCTCTCAGGGCCTACATTTGTCTGTTAAAGGAGGATAAGACTCTTTCTTTCCCTGGGTCTAGTTAGACTTTGCTTTCTTCTTCAGTAGGCTGTTAAACTTTAAATTAGCAATGTGTTTGTCGTGGTTTGTGTCTCACTTCAAACTTTGCACTGTTGCAGAGCCTGCTTTCGAAGGAGCTCACCTTGTCTCACTCTATGAATGGGTTCTCTTAGCAATTCTATGAGATAGGCATGGTGTTATTGCCACGTTCTATGAGGGAGCTTGGACGAGAGTTCAAGTCTTTTGTCCAAGGCTTTATGTTGGTTAACACACTTGAATCTCTTGGCATTGTGTGCAGGCTTTTATTGCAGAGTCATTAGTTGTTCTACACTGTGTGTCCTTAGCATGTGAACTGCTGCTGCCTTCTTGCTGAAACAAGCATCCTAGAGAAAGTATTTTAGTCTGTGAAGGTTTGAAGTGACCTCTGTTAGGGCTGTGCTCCAGAACCGCAGGCTCCCAAGATGATTTTTGTGCCTTCTGCTCCTTTCTGATTTTCCAGATGCATTCAGTTATTTTTATCCAGACTTTATAGCACCGATTCAGTGGTTCCATCCCTTCTTACATTGGGTTTCCATGGGCTGTGTCCAGAAGCTGCTACTCTGGACCTGCTTTTGCTTTTGAGTATGGGCTCCTCATGGCAGGGGCACCTCCTGCTTGGTGGCCAGGACTTTTAGCAGCAGTTGTGTGTGCCTGGCATGTGTCTTGGTGCCAGAGAGGAAGGCTGCTGGCCCTTGGCAGCCCTGCCATCTCTGAGGTGATACAGGAGGGTGCTGAGGTTGTGCACTGTGGCACAGAGTGGGGAGTAAGGCAGTTGCAGAAAGGGTGAATCTGAGCCCACAGACAGCAGGCACACTGGTCATCTGGGACGTGTTCCTGGGAGCAGGTACTGCTGGTAATAAACATGCTTTGTTGGGATAAAGGGGAAGCACATTGCGCACACTGTCCTTCTGCAGCGTGTGTGGGTCTGCAGAATGGACTTGTCCCTTTCTTTGAGGTTTTGGCTATTTCTGTGTGTTGTGGGTAGCATAAACTGAGGCTTCTCAAAACAGAGATAAATGCCACAACCTTACTTTGGTCCTGCAGTCTTCAAACGCCGGCAGTTCAGTTCCTGTTGTGTCTTGTGGCTCTGCAGGCACAGTGGCATGGTGGTGATGCTTCAGGGGACACAGGGGCTGCTCCAGGAGCTGCCCTCCCACGATGCCTCTCCTGTGCTTGTTCCCCTTGGGAAAGGGGCACTTCCCTGTGTGGTCCTGCAGCCTCTACTGAAGTTCCAGAGATGTGTTATGTGCAGCAGAACCTTTCTGTTACCCAAAGGCTTTCTGGCCCCTCCACACACGGGTTCTGTAGAACTTTGCAGCTGGTAGATTTATTCTTAGGTCTTCACCCAAGAATCTTTCTGTTTTAAAATGCTCAGAGCACCTTTTCCCTCCCTTTCTGCTATGCCTGTTGTTGTCAATGAGCCCCATAATCTGTAAAAAAACATTTTTTCTTTACAGCTTCCCCACCAGAGATTTAATTAAAATATTGTGAAAGGCAGTCATTGAAAGGAGAACCCTTTGGAGTGGAAGGCACCCTGGTTTCCCTTCGCGCAGCTTTTTGTCACCATAGAGATGAAAAGAGAAGCTCAAAATTGCACTTTCCCCTTGTGTGTTGCTACTGAGGCAGGTAGCAGCTGCTGAAATCCAAAGGGATGGGCCTGAGGGGGGGTATGGCTGGGGCTGCAACATTAACTCTTTAGCACTAGATTGGGATTCCCTTTCCCAATGGAAGTTTCTTCTTGGTTTATTATTCTGGTCTGATTTCATGTAGCTGAGGGCTGCAATTATCTGGGCTCGCAATGGGAGGACCGAAGGAGCCCATCCTTTTTGTGTGGATGATGCAGAGCTGAGGAGCTCTGTGGGCAGTGTGGCTGTTGGGTCTGTGCTGGGGTGCTGGGGGCGGTGTGTGAAGCACCACGTTGTTCTCAAGGTGTTTGTGTATGAGGCCAGTGTTGAAATCCAGCTCAGCCTTTTAATGCCATCGTGTGAGTGTATGAATCAGAGCTGCCCTTGCTCTACAGCAGGGTTCAAGCCTGTCTGGGTCTTACTCAAAACATTTCAATGTTAGGGCTTTTCTGGTTTATTTTTCTTTTAAAATGAATGGGTTAAGGGTTTTTTTCCTTTCAGTGACCCCTCTGGAAGTGCAGGGATTAAACCAAAAATCCATGCTGCTCTGGTAGACTTCCACGGCCATTAAGACAGATGAAGAGTACTGGAGGGTACGTGGCAATGGGCAGTGTTTTGCTTTTAATCATTTTAAAAACAACTTTTTCTCCCTAATTGAGTAAAGAGGAGGCTCAAGTGGATTCTTGGCACAAACACCTCAGCCAAATGAAAGCACAATATATATCCAAGCTGTCTGCTATTGTATATTTTACACAATACCTGTGTCTGTGCCTGATCTCAAATGGATGCAATGGTTTAATTTTAAGCTGTTTGAGCGGGACCTGTTGTGTTTAAACTTCCAGCTAGAAAATGAACATAACCCATGTAATGACATTGTTAATGGTGAGTAGCACTAAATTGTAATTTGCAAATTAATGGTTTAACTCTGAGATTAAATATACAGCTGGGTTCTTGTGTAATGTTACAAGGCAAAATCAGATCATGTATTTAAAACCAGAAGGGCCTCCTCTAAAGCCAGCGGGTGCCTTCCCAGGGGTTCAGCTTTTGTGTTCAGCCTTTTCCACCCCATAGCAAAGTGCAGGCCTGTAACACCAGCAAAGTTACTTGAGTGTGGATTGCGCCCTCAGGAGCGGGCTGTCAACCTCTGACTACCTGAGTTACTGATGTATCTGGACCAGCACAATAAAATGACTTGTTTCCATGGTGGAAGTGACTAGGGCCACCCATCTACTGGCAGGCTACTCTGAGCCATGCTGTTGTGCATTTGTATTTGAGCTCTTGCAAGATTCTATATGAATTTTTAAACAAGGCAGGATTTGGGAGCCGAGCTCAGCTCTGATGCAGTTTGCCCTTGTGCTTTCCTTGGCTGTTGCTAATAGAAGTGCTGGCCTGAACCAGTGTCTTGGAGACTCATCGATTTGCTAATTGCAGATAATCAAGTCCCTGCTCATGCAGAGACCACTTTTGTTCTCTGCCGTCGTGCCAGGATTCGGGTAGTGACATAGTCAGAGAAGTGGGGTTTGAGCTCTCCTGTTGGTAATCCCAGAGGTGATGGAGTGTTTGGTATACCAGGTCAATGAATAAGGAGCTGTTGTACCACTGACCTTTCTGGCCAGGGCACCATGTGAAGGCTGAGGCTCACCCTTTGAGCTGGGGAAAAGGGGTGCTCGGGGAGCTGTGTGTCACAGACTTCAGCACTTGCCTGCATTTGGTGCAGGCCTTTTTCCATTCCCCAGCTGCACTGAGTCACTGAAGGATGAGGGGGCAAGGGGTGACAATGGCTGACAAGCCTTTCTAATGGCTGCATATAGAGCAGCAGCTGATCTCAGGGCATAAAAAAACAGGAGGAAGTAAGAGCCTTTGAGAAGGTCCCATCAGCTGCGGGCATGCCCTGTTTTTTAGGTGTTGCTCTCCTGGGTCACAAGAGCAGGGTGAATCCTTTTCAGCTGCCCTTGTTTTGCTTTGCAGGTGAAGCAGCAGAGCACACTGCCTTGGCTGAAGCATTTTGCAGAAGTAGTGAGGGTTTTTCCTTTCGTCTATGTGTGTGCAGGGCAGTGCATGCCTCAGAAGTGGAGGAATGGGTTGGCTTTTCCCAATGCTTACTACAGGGGTTTAGAAGCAGGATGCAGCATTTGAATGGCAGAGAAGAACAAGCTTTGGGCACTCACTGAGTGAAATGTGTTAGTAGATCTTGCAGTGGAGAAGGGAATAATGTGTCTTTGTGATGCTCAAAGAGCACAACAGTTGCAAGCATCTTGGGGTGTAGAGGATGAGGGATCCCAGCCCAGGTACCCCTAGAGCCTGTTGTCACTGCGCTGCCACTTTAAAGCCGAACCAGAGGAACAGATGATCACTGGACAGCTTAGGCTACATAATCTCTTTTGGGTTTAATGTCAGGACTCCCTGAGCCCCATCCAGTGCCAGCTCCCAGTCTGGCTCTTAATGCTGCTGGATGTCCTTTTAATTTTTCTCTTTATTAATAGTTCTCTCACTGTAGCATGCTCTCTCGCTGGCTCTGGGTGGTATGCATGCCTTGGAGTCTATTCCTCTGCTCTCCGAGATCTCCGCTGCCCATGCTTCCTGCTCCTCCACCAGCCTGCAGCTTTCCACATGTGCTTTCTCTGCTGGTTCCAGAGAGGTTTATGAAAGTGGCTGTGGGGAGAGCAGGAGGAGGCTGACCAGGCACGGGGCCGGCACGAGAAGCTAGCTCTTTGCATTCGTGAGTGAAGCTGTGAGGGAGGACAGAGGCCAGGGTAGGGAAGATCAGCACTGTGGTGATGAAGTGATGAAGCTGATGGTGAAGGTGAGATAGGAGAGGCC
This sequence comes from Forpus xanthops, assembly GCA_032466535.1. NCBI lineage: Eukaryota > Metazoa > Chordata > Aves > Psittaciformes > Psittacidae > Forpus > Forpus xanthops. The sequence continues at coordinate 108,521 of JASSUY010051796.1, read as the reverse complement.
ACAGCTGGATGGCTTTGACACCACCTGGATGGAGTTCTGCTCCATGCAAGCACAGACCCATCAGCCAGGCTGCATTTTACTTAAATTCAGCTTGTTTGTTTCTAAAAGGGCTGTTTTGTTTCTGTATGGAGTTATTAAGTTTTGGAAGTGAAGTTCAGGCTCTTGTTTGATGTTTCTGTGATCATTGGCATGTAGTAAAGACCATCAAATGTGTACAGTAGAGCAGTGGTGGTTTTGGATGCTCAAGGGTTGTGTGTCAGGATGCCAGTGCTTTTTCCCTTCTCCCTAACTCCATTCCTCCCACCCGTTAGGATTGTCACTGATTTCTTTTATGTGTCTCGATGGCAGCATGTTTCTGGGAGTCCCAGAGCTGATTGTGTCTATGTCAGTCCTTATTTAAAAGAATAACATAATTAAAGTATATCCATACATATGTACATACATTTGCAGAGAGGGGGAGGAATGGAGATGTTATTTCAGATCCAAGTCTCAGGATCAAATGGAAATTGCAGAACGTGTGTTCAGAGCAGGCTGTGATTTAGCAACAACCTCCGGCCCTCGGCGCGCTTCTGCACCCAGCGCGACAGCTTCCCATGCATTAGCTGTTGTGTAACGGTGTCGTGTCGGTTAAAGCAGTTGGAAAACGTTGCAGGGAAAGTATTTAACGTGTTGTGAACATCAGTGCAATGAGGCAGCTGCTTATAACAATAATGATAAAGCCCTGAAGAGCAGAGAGGAGCATGGAGCTTTCTGCAAACATCCTGGTGGTGTGCTGAGCCGAGGTACAGGATTCAAGCTCTTAGTGTCTTTTAATCTCATGGATCCTTGATTTATGTCTGCTGCTTTAAATGATGGCTTAGCTAGGAGGGAGGTTAGGTGAGGGGGGAAAGGGGTAAGGAGTGGGGCAGGACAGATCTGTTCACTTTCTTTTGTGAACATAAGCAATATTGCCCTTCCCACCTTGTATGGCAGTAGCTAGGACTTCCTAAACTCTTAATGTCAGTGAGTTATGGAGCAAAACTGATAATAGCATCATGATCTTGCCCGGGAGCCAAATTGTGCATAATCCAGCAGTGTTTCTGGATGTCTGAACCACCCCAAATAAATCACTAAGTGCTGGTAATAGCCAGTGTTGGCTGTTTGCTGAAGTGGTGGATTGCAGGTGCTGATCTCGAGGTGAGGAAGTCTCTAAATTGTATTCAGAGATGGTGTCTGGCATTAATGAAGAGCTAGAGCATCATTGCACTGCACAACATGAAGGAGCAAGAACTCAGGACTGCTTTGTTTTCTTTGTTTAATTTCTATTTTATTTTATTCAATTTATGGGTTTAACATTTGGGCCGTGTCGTTTTGATAGTAGATGTGTGCAAACAGAAGTCAGGACAGAGATGTGTGTGGAACACTGATTTTATTTTATATATAAATAAATGTATGAACACACACATAATGGATGCCAGCATCTTTTACATATTGGTGTTTGTTTAAGTGCCCAAGAAATGTGATTGACACCATTGCAAAAAGGAAGGGAAAAGCAAAATGAGTTATAGCTTCTGGTCCCTAAACTGCTGTTTCTTACAGTGTCCTGGAAGAGCCTTCCTGCTAATGATGCTGAGCAATAAATAACAGGGAAGATTAATAGCTGCCTATGGTAGCAAATTATAGTTGATTTATTGCCCATAATATATACAGGTGCAGTTAATTTAATTAAACACAAGACCTTTTTAATGCTGTGAACACATCGCTCTCTAAAAGTGCAACAGCACTCTGGTACCATAATAAGGCTTTAAGTGAAATAAGCATCATTACAAGCAGAGCTGTAGTTGGGCTGATCAGCCTCCCTGATCAGTATTTGGGGGAGGGAATATTTTTCCATAACCATTAATGCCACTTTGAGTCAACTTATGCCATAACAAAGTCCAGTTTAATAGACCGATGCAAGTTATCCCATTTCTGCTTCCTCATGGAACAGAGCGTCCATGAAGCAGCATATGTAGCTTGTTATTTTCTTGGCTGCCTTGATGGTGCTGTGCGGGGAGGGCTGGGGCTTGGTGGTGTGGGATCTCGCCCCAGGGATGTGAACATGCAACAAACAAGAAGTCCTCATTCCCTGGAGCCTCTCCACTTCTAGTGAGCTGTCTGCTATCCATCCTCCATCTGAGGTTGAAACAGTGGGCTGTGTTAAAACAGACTCTGATAGGAAAAGCCAGTATGAGGTGTATGCAGGCAGTGCTCTGGGTTAGCTTGTCTGCATGCTTGCTTTTTCTAAAACGCCTTCTTCCAAATTAAGTTGAAGTGGATATTCATGTCTATATGCATAAACCCACAACTTTGGCCTGGCTTTAAGCTGTTCCCTTGCTCCCTGTTTTGTGTCCTCACCAAGAAGGGGATGGTGAGCCTGCCCTGCAGTAGAACCTTTTGTAACTCATCATGATGCAGAGTCAACTACTTCTCCCCGCGCATAATGGGAAGATGCTCTGTGATACTCTGCCACCATTACTTGATTATTTGTGAAAGTGTAAAAGGCTCAAGTAGCTGATTGATTAATTTTTCTCAGTGTTTCTTCCCTCTGTTGCCTTCATTTGGAATATGTAATCAGCAAAGGAAAACGTATCGAGAATAGATGGGGATGCATATGAATGCTTAATTTTCTCTAATTCAGGCATTCCTGGGGGCCCGTGTATCCTGGTGCATGCTGTGCTAAACAAATCCCTCCCAGCATTTGCTGGGAAGAGACAGTGACAGCGACTTTGGTGTGGTTTTCTTCCTCTGCACTGTAGTTTCTCTGTTGTGCAGCAGCGGAAGCTGCTCGGGGAGTTTGAGGGGAGCATCCATGAGTGTGGCTGGAGGGGGCTGCGTGCAAAGCACGGTATCTGCTCACACAAATCAAACATCTACTTGACCTTTCTGTCCCTCCGCGCTGGGAAGAAGTCCAGCAGCTCTTTGTCATCAATCTTTCCAGTCCGTTTGTTTTGGTCCAACACTTAGGCACTGTTAAGGCTTCCGGTTTTAGCTTTAAACAGAGACTTGTTGTCAGGAGCTGGGGGGGGAAGTGTGGAGGAATGCAGGATCACCCATGAGGGTTTGAGGTTGAGAGGAACTGGACAGGGGTCCATGTAACCCTGAGTTCCTGCAACCATGGGGTAGAGGGAGAGCAGTGGCTGTGCTCATTGTGGTGCTGAGGAATGCGTGGCTATACTTCCAGGCTGACTGCTGGAAACCCCAGGTAGTGTGCATTAAGGCACAGGAGGAAGAAAAGTGGAGATTCCTCATTTGGGCAAAATGTGCTATTTTAAATACTTTCCAAAAATAAATACCATTCCCAAGCAAAAAAGAGCAAAAGCTATGCTGATGGCAAGTTACATGTCCATACCTGCCTGTATGAAAGCAACTGCTTCCTTTCTTGCTCTGTTGGGCTCTTTCTCTGTAGAGGGCTGTCTGTGTGCTTTCTGGGTGAGGATCTCCACGTCTCAGTTTCTTACCTGTTTAATGGATGCAGTAACAATCTCACTTCTCAAGGATTCTGTTGTGAAGTGCTTGTGAGCAATCGGGGCTGAAATGTCACATTTGATAAGGCTGCTTGAGAGCTTCATAAAACCTACTTCTAATCCAAACTATGTTTGATGATAAAATATTGCAAAAGGTACTGCTTCCCTCTGGCTTTTGCTCTTCTCTGTGGGCACTGTGTTAGGACGTGGAAGGGAGCTGAGAACGAAACCTGTACTGTTTTGGGCAGAGGGGTGAGAGTTGTCTGAAAATTTCCTTGAGAATAGAACTATTAAATGTATGTTTTTATTTCCCATAAAAAAGAAGGCTGTGTTCTAACGAGGTCCAGTGCTTGCCCTTCTGTGCTGTACTAATTCTTCTTGTACTCATAGTTCTGATCCTGTTCCTTCAGCCGACGTTTCAGGAAACGCGTTTCTCTTTGAGCATGTCTGGTGACTCAGAGACATCTCCTTAGCATCTGGTGAGCCTAATTGTCATTATTAATCTGCCCCATGCCAATCTGTCTGCAGAGCAGCGGTGGGAGGAAGGGAAGGTGCTGCATGACTGGGTGTACATCCCTGTGCCTTGTTCTGCAGAGAGCTGGGACTTTGGATGAGAAGTTAGTGAGGCGCCTGGGCTTGGCTGATGCTCTTTTGCTTCCTGTCATTGCCTCCAGTACCATCAGAAATCAAGTCTTGAGTTTTTAGTTCTTGATAGACATTGATGAATTGATGGTTTTAAATCGGGTTTATAGAATCACAGAGTGGTTTATGTTGGAAAGGACCTTAAAGCTCATCCAGTTCCAACCCCTGCTATGGGCAAGGACACCTTCCACTAGAGCAGCTTGCTCCAGGGCCCATCCAACCTGGGACTGAGCACTGCTAGGGATGGCGCAGCCACAGCTTCTCTGGGCACTTGTGCCAGGGCCTCACCGCGGTCTCCCCTCTGTCAGCTTAAATCCATTCCCCCATGTCCTGTCAATACGTGCCCTTGTTTAGGGCATGAATGTATGTGGAATAATTGAAACAAGAATCTGAAGAGCAGCAGCTCTGTGTGAATGAAATACTGTAAGAGTTGGTTTTCAATGTACACTGCTACTCTTGCTTGGACAGCAGTGGAAAAATTTTGGTGTGAGCAGTTACACTTGCCTGTTACCTCATTAGAAACTGCGATGAGGTTCCCTGGATCCCACTGGATTTTCCTAAGAAGCTGCTTAGTTTTCATGCAAGCCTACAAAGTCTCTTACAAAGCACTTACATGCTGCTGACTGGCTCTCATCGGGTGCAAGGCAGCTGCCATGGCTCTGGAGGAGGAGTTCATTGCTGCAGTGGCTGGAAGCAGTGTCCTGCCTCACTTGGACATCCATGTTCTAATTATGTAATGCTTCTATTCTGGATGCTGTAGGCGAGTGGGGGTAAGTTAATACCTCACTTCAGAGTTCAGAGACTCACTGGAACCAGATACAGCTTGGCATTATCTCCAGAGCATTTTCATTTTTAAACACACTTGAATGAAATCTCCTGCAGTAAAATCCATTCTCCTCTCTGGGTCCTGTAAGGGTTCTGCTTTCCTCTGCTCTAACCACAAGGTGGGCAATACGTTAGTTTTGAAATCATCTTTTCCCTTAAGCCCAGACACTCTCTTCCAGTGCCTGCTCCCGGGAAGGGCTTTCAACACCTTCTCTGCTGTCTATCTTTAGGGCTGTAACTCTCACTTCCCCATTCACTTAATCACAGGCTTTTCCTTGGTTCTCGTCGTTCATCAAACTTGACTGGCTGCTTAATGCCTTTTTTTCCCCCTTTTTTTAACTTGACAGAGTGATTTTTTTTTTGCTGTTACTCCATACCAGCACTTTGTTGCCTTTGGTTTCACAATAAATTGGGGAAATTAATAGTGCATGATTGAAAGCGTCTACTTTAAAATAGAACTAGAAATAGATATTTTTATTACTGTAAAAAAATCTCTTTTTTGGCATTCCTTTGGTTTTGAGCAAGGGGCACATTCTGCTTTAACAGTTTTATCATATGTGTGCTATTGTAATTTACATAAATGAATTTTAAATACAGTTACGAGCTGTGGGAAGATGTTATTGTCTCTGCACAATGAGTGTGGAGATTTATGCTGTGCATACATCTTGTGTTAGATTAACATTTGTTCCCCTGTCTCTGTTGGATAGTGTCGTGATGGAGACTTGAAATCTTTACATAGGTACTTCTCAGGCTTATTTAAAACAGCACTGGAATTATTCTTCTTTCAGTCCATTCATATCATGTAAATATGCCTTTTGGATATTTGGCTTAATTCTGATGGCATTGACAGAAATCACTTGTGTTAGAAAGGAGATGGAGCTGTGGGTAAGGCCCTCCCATCCCCAGGGATAAACTAGTTCCTGTTTTTGCCCAGGTTTGTGTGTGTGGAAGTCAAGCCATTGAGCTGTTCCAGTGAAGTGGGTCCAACCATGTGCTGAACCTTCTGTTGCTGTGATGGATTGGGACCTTCGTCACAGACGTTTTCTGCTGTGTTTGTCTGTCTTTTGTCCAAAGGCATCAGTGGCAGAAGTTGGTTCAGCTCCTGCCAGGACTGTTACAGTCCTCAGCTCTGCTGCTTGTGACCCGAAATCAAAGCAGGTTTCCCCATGGGGAGGTGGCAGCCTTGCCCTGGTTGGTGTTGGGTGAGCAGACCCCTCTTGGGGGTGAAACCTCAGTGCAGTACATCTGTGCTGTGTGTCCCCGGGGAGGTGATGGCAGAGTTGTAAGTGGAATTCCAGCAATTTGGAACGAGGATCCGCTCTTCCCACCCTTTCCAATTCCTGCTTTTCTTCCAAGGGGAAAACAACCTGCAAAATTCCTGTTTGCAAATCCTACACGTTCTTGCTCAGAATGATGTGTGATGAAGCATGCCATGGAAGAGAGGACTTCTTTTAGCTGGAGATCTGGATTTGGACAGGCTGGTCACATAGCACCAAAATGAGTAAGAGGCTGTTCCCAAACACATCCGGAGAGGAAAGCTAACCAAGTGTAGCAAGGCTGCTTGCTGACTTGCCAAATCCCAGCCTCTGGTAAATGCTCTTGTGGGGGCAGTTAGCATGCCTGTTGTGAGGGGGGAGAATACAGTTTGACTTCAGGCTGCTGATTATCCTGTTGCAGTGGTTGAATCGCTTTCAGCTGTAGTGGTGGTCTGATTTCTGGGGACAATTACCAGCTCTTTTAGATGTCCCTTTATTTCCACAGTTTAAAAATGGCCATTTGGGGCATATCCACCTGGATAACGTGGCTTTCTTTCGAGGCTATCTATTGAATCCTGACAACCACGAATTGGATTTTAGAGAGCTTCCCGGTCAAGTGAGGGCCTGTTACTGGGAGGTGATGCACACAGACACGGGGAGGAGTGCGAGGGAGAGGTCCACACACATTTTCAGTGCACACCAAAGGGAATAGATTATTATACTTAACTTATCCTGTGTGCAAGCCTCCATGGGGATTATTTAAAGCAGACTTCATTGGGCAGCCGTTCAATTAATCTTAGTTTGTGTCAGTGTTGCCTAGAGAAGGGGGATGGCTTCTCAGCCACCGGCAGCGCAGGCGCATGCACCCAGGCAGTACTGTTTCATGTGTGTGGTGGTGGCTGTGGTAGACCTGGTCTGTGGGTGCTGAGGTGCTGCTGTGCACCCTGGTTTGCCACTCTGCAGGTGAGGGTGTGGAAAGCAAAGGGGCTCTCCCAAGGCTGAGGGAGGGATCCTGAGCCGGATCAAGCATTCCCATCCTCCAGCCCATGCTGTGGGTGTACTCAGCTGCCAAAAGGAGTGTTGGTGGTGTTTGTTAACGTCACAGCGCTTGCTTTCCTGCCAGCTGGAGGCTTGTCCCATTGTGACTGAGAGCAGTGCACTCGCCAGAAATGTTTTCTCTTAAAACAAAAATGAAAACAAGGAAAGCACAGAGGTTGAGTTGTGCCGGAGGGCTCCGCGGGGCTGGCAGCGCTGCTTGGAGAGGGAGCACTGGTATGCAAAGCTGTGGTTTTAAATCTTTCAGCTGATTTGGAAGGGTGAGGGACTGAGGTTGAAGAAGGGAGAGAACTATTCAAATAATCCACCTATTTTCTGTTCCCACTGTTTTTCTGCTTAAAAAGGAGTTTATGTGTTCCAGGGCTGAGTAATGACTGGTTATCTGCAAAGGGAAGTTCCTTTTAGGGGGTCTTGGAAAGAGAAGAGGTTTGGGCTCATGGGGTAGTGTGGTTTTGGTCTTACCTTGTTTAATCCTTACTTGACTGAACCAGTTCGGCTTCTACACTGTACATGGGTGTTTCAGTGAGGGGGGCTTGGGTTATCCACTTGGTACAGGGAGAGCATCGTGTGTTCTAAGCTTGCCCCTTGCTGTTTCCACTCCTGCTCTTGGCATTGTCTCTCCTGGCTGAGTACCAGTTTTGGGCTGTCATTAGCTTTCATGGAAGGGCATGAGTGGCGCTTCTTGTTAGGTAAGTGAAGGTGCTGTGTGGTTTTCCATAGCCCAGCGCTCCCCTGGAGGTGGTTTCAGACCTGAGGAGTTTCCTGGAGGATTTGATCAATCAATCTGCTGGGGGATGTCCTGCTGGGCAGGTGTGCTCAGGTTCTTCTGGGGTCTCTGAGGCCTCTCTGGAGTCCCCTCCATCCGAGGAAATGACTAATTGGTGCTGTGTATCTGTGTTAACTTCGGGTACCTGTGCCAGTTTCAGGGGTTGGATGTGGGGTGCTTGCTGCAACTCTTTGTCTAGATCAGCTGTGTGCTCATTGAGGGCTATGAGGGAAGGCAGCTTTGAGGTATTGCTAGGCTGAAGTTGCAGCCATTCACATATGCCAGGGTCGATTAGACTGCTGAAGAGTAAGTGCCCTGGAAGACAGTGCTGCTGATACACCGATGGTCCCTGCCTGCTCTCCTGGAGTCATTACAAAAGCACCAGGAAAACAGGAGTCAGAAGCTTTATCTTCTGAGACAATGTCTGTACCAGCCTTGCCATAGAGGAACAGCATGGACTGGGAAGTCAGGGTGTGGTTGTCACTGAGGTGGATGCTGTGTGCAGGGATGCTGGCACAGGATGCTCAGAGAACCTGTGGCTGCCCCATCCATGGCAGTATTCAAGGCCAGGCTGGATGTGGCTTGAAGCAACGTGATCTAGTGCAAGGGGTCGCTGCCCATGAGCTTTAAGGTCCCTTCCAATCCAAACCAGTCCCATTCTGGCAGGAATTGTCTCCTTTACTGGCACTGCCGCATGGCCAGGAGCTGCTGTTAGTTGCTCTGCACTGGTGGAGGAGCACACACCGCTGAGAGGTGGTCTCCTTTTCCATAGGCCTTTCATTCTGTTGACAGGATGGGGCTAACGTGGCCATCCCCAGTTTAACCTTACTCTTGTGGCTGCTCGATAGCTGAGGGAATGGCCAAGCCTGGAAGTGGATACAGGAGTTCTGGTTTGCAGACTGTTTTGCCACTGGTGTCTTTGAAGGTTCCAGCTGGTGTTCTTGGCCAGCGTCACCCATCCCTTGGAGGAAAACATTAGATCATTCCAACTCTATTTGCAAGGGCATTGAGCAGGGTAGGAGGCAGTGGTTGTTGTAAGCTTCTACTGACCAAGGTGGGATTTTAGATAGTAAAAAGGGTTTGTGTTCTGTTGCCCATTAGCTCTGGTTGTCCAGATTCAAGAGTTTATATCATCTAGTATGGAAGGAACCAGGCAGGAGGAAATGAATGCCATGGGAGTACGTTTGTGCAAGTATTCTTGGTGGATATTTTTGAATCCTTGGGGAAACTTGGCTCTGACAGCCCTGTTGAGGTACTGCAGTGTATTGACACACTTTGGGTTGTGCTGAAACCTCCTGATAGTGGAAGAAACACGTGGCAGCTCTCCCTCTCGCACCCAATAGCTGCTGGAGGCTTGTGTGTGTATTTATAGTCACTGCTTTCACTTCTGAGTTTTTCCTTTCCTGTGTGCATTGCCTCATTTTGGAAATTTCAGACTTCTTTGCAAAGAAGACTTGACTATCAAAGCAATGCAATGACACTGGGGTTGGCGGCCAGCCTGCTGCGCTGGCTGTCCATCCTGCACCCAGCTCCTTCAGGGTGAGTTGGGGCTCCTCATGGAGCCTTCAGCACTTCCCTGTCTCTGTTTCTCTTGTCTGCCCTCACATGAGTGCTCTGGAGCAGGAGTCTGCTCTGTAGATGCGCACTGCTGTATCAGGGTAGGGCCTGATCCTCTCTAGACCTCTGTGGGTGCTGGGATAACAGGAGGAGAACAGCAGTGCTGATGAAAGTGTCCTTAAATGCCTTTTGACACGCTGCAACTCGAATTCCACCCCTGCCAAAGGAAAACGTTGTAGGCAATTTAATCCAGAACACAGGGAAATCGCAGGGAGTTGTATAAATATCACAGGAAAGAGCCAGTGGTTCCAGATGCGTGGAAATGTTGGTTTGGGAGAAGCTGGAAGTAGTTTGATTCAGTTCTGGTTTGTTTGCTTGGTTTGGGTTTTGTTTGATTGGGTTTGGGGGTTTTGTTTAGGGCATTTCATTTTAGCAGAGCCTCCTTGATTTGGGAGTGGAAGGAAAGGGTGGAGAAGGAATGTTTGCAATTAGCTCCTTACATGATGAACATATATATCAGAGTGACTGATCTATCTATCATAATGTGATTTCCATCACTTTGATATATTTGGGTGATACAGGGGGGAGAGGAGGCTTGCTTTCCCTGCAGAAGGGATCTGAAGTGCATGTTAATGTTGTTTTCTGTCCTTCCAGTCTCCCTCCTGACAGAGTTTAAAGTCTGTGGGGGAAAGCAGCTTTAGTGCCATCACTGTCATGCCTTTACATCTTGAAATGCTGCTTGCAGCTGCCATCCTACAGATAAAAACCTGTTTCCTGAGCCAGCGGGACTGCTGCTGGAAAATCTGATGCGTTCCCTTTTCCAGGCGCTGAGGATTCCTCTTTTCCTTGGGAGTGAGGCCCAAGGACCCTTTAGGTGCTCTGTGAGGTCGTATATGTGATGTTAAGCAAATAACTTCTCTTCTGCTCGCTGTTTTTTATGGCTTTCCCCTTGTTTAAGGGTGGGTGCTTGGACTCAGTGTTTACCCAAATCCTGGTTTGCTGTGAGATCGGAGTATTTGCCAAAATGTAAACAGCAGTGACCTTGGGATGTGGAGCCCTTATTCAAGGAGCCAGGAAAGGACAAGGTCTGCTGGGATGTGGGATGTGGCTGTGGGTAGTGGAGTGAGCCCTAGGGAAGTGCCATCGGAGCTCTTTGTAGCGTGAGCTTCAGAATCCAGCTGATCTTGTTAAGGACGTTCCGTGTCGCAGGAGCTGTGTAGCCCAAAAGAGGAGGAGTTTGCTTCCTGGATCAGGAGGGGAATATTGTTAAACATGTTTCAGTGTAAAGGCTGTCTCTTAGTAATGAAATTTGAAGGGAAATTCTTACTGGAAGGAATCTCTTGAGCTTCTTTTAATGAAATGTGAGGAGCACCTTTAGTGCTGTCTTCAGGACAGCGAGTGAAAACAGGAGAGCTTGGGGGCAGGACCATGGAGAATGTATTTTAAGGCTTTAGTGCAGAGTCTCCTCTCATTCCTTCCGGTGTTCAGCCACCTCTGTAGTGTCTGATTGTGGTCTTCTTGCTCCAGCTCCATTTGCACAGCACCAAAGTCTCAGCAGCAGAGATCGTGCACTGCCAGAATAAGGCTTATTGCACCCATGTAATAATGGAGTGGAGATCCAAGACTAACCAGCGTGAAATGGAAGAGATTGAAGTAAATCTTCCCACCTCCTCCATAAAATGAATATTTTCTGTCCTGAGAACTTGGATGTTTCTCTTCTGTTGGCTTCTATAAGTTATGTCTCCATGAGCAGAGGGCTCCTCCTCTTCCGTAGGTCATCCTATGGTCCCTGGTTTTGCTCTGTTGCAGCAGGAGGGCAGGTGGCACGAGGAGCTGGTCAATGCCAACTGGGTTTTGAGCATTCCTAGTTCCAGAGATTAAGTACTGTACCAGACTTTCTGTTTTGAGGTGGTTTTAACCTCCTACCTCTGAGCTAAGACAGCTCATCTGCCTCTCGTTATTCAGGCTTTTGTATTTGAAGCCATATGTAGAATATGTAAGAGCTTGTAGCTCTCATGGTAGCAGTTAAAGAAGGGGAGGGAGTGATTGTGAGTGCCATGGGCTGCTTGACAGTTAATACTCCCCCAGCTTCTGATCGGAATTCAAAGTGGGTTTGCACCATTTGCCTTCCATCTCATTTTAGTGCATTAGTGGTTAACCTCAGCAAGACACTCCCATATTATTATTATTTTCTTTCAGGAAAATTGCCCAAAGAAAATGAAGTTCAAGTCGTATCAGGCAGGGTTTTTAAGCCTGTAAGGGGAATTCCTCTGCACAGGGCACTGCTGGGGATGGAGGAGACACACCAGCCTTGGTTAGAGAGGGGTAAATCAGGAGATCTGTCTCCTCCCACAGCCAGCCAAGGCTGGGAAGTGTGATGGTTAAAGAGGCTAGTAGTTGTCCTCCTCTTCCTCTTGCACAGCTTCTGCTGACAGTGCCAGATGAGACAGTGAGGAGCATGAACTGTGGTGCTACCAAAGCACGAGGTTAAGATGCGCACTACCAGCCTGCTTTTATTTCACTCCTTCAATAATCTGCCCCCCAAAACTCCTCTTCATCATCTTTTCTTTCTTTGTTTCTGGTCCCTTGTGTTACCATTATCGCGTGTTGCTCTGGAGATGGTTCTGTACATCTGACCATGCTGCAGCAGGTAGTTGAGTCACTTCAGAAAGCAACTGGGATCCTTTAGGTCTGAAAGGCTGCATAAATGAGGGGGATTTTCTGCTTTTGTGTGTATACTTTGTGCAAGTCTGCGTCTGTTTGTACTTCTGGTTTTGGCTAATGATGGTTTCAAGCTTCTTGAAGGGGTGTTTTACACAACAAGGTTGGTGCATGCCCTGTCCTCTGGTTTTTAGCATTCAGGTAGTGCTGTGGTGGCTGAGTGTTCCTAATCAAACATAGAATCCTGCACAGGGGTGCAGGTGGTTTGGGTGATGCGTATTTCCATTGCTATTAAACTAGATTCTGATTTCAGTGATCAGGTTTCCATGTCCTGAATTGGTTTTGGCGATGGGAAATGCTTACTAGAAAAAGTGATTTGCTGTGCATTTCTCTTCCCCCTAAAGGAAGATTGAACGCTTAGTCCTGCTCTCCTAATCTGAATTGCTCTGTGAAAGCTTAATTTTAGAGTATACTCCTGAACCAAATTTGCTGTTCCCCACTGGCAGGCAGTTTTGAAAGCGTATCTATAACATACACACAGGATGGTGAGGGGGAGTCATTTTAACCTCTGCCAAGAGGGAAAACACAACAGTTGGGAGAGGCACAATGTAATGATAAATATTTTATTGACATGTTCCAAACATATTGGATGTAAATTTACACTTGCTGAGGGTTTTTTGAAGTTTCCCTGTGAATTTTTACATTCCTGTTAATCTGTGTTCATTGAAGTGGCTGTAAAGCAGCAAACCTCGAGCCAATCCTTCTCCAGCAAAGGGACCTTTGTGAGCTGTGATGGTGATGCGAACCCCCTTGTGTCAATGAACCCCCTCGGAGCAGCCCTGCGAGGTGCTGGCACATGGAAGGAGTGGATGGAAACCTGCTTGGCTTGGTTCTTCCCACAGTACAGGGGGGAGGAAACCAACCTTTGTGTAAGTGAGCAAAGGATGGGGCAGTAGGTGTAGAAAACTATTCCTCAGCTCCTAAAGAGAGCTGGGGGCTCCGCTGCAATGTAAGTTGGGTTTCTTGTATAACCTTAACTCAGTTCTTGAGTAGCTATGGAGAAGCAAAACAGCCTGCAGCAGAAGCAGACATTGATCCCTCTGCTCCGTGTCCCCAAGCACATGGGATTCTCATCCCCCTGTCTTCCCTTCACAGGGCAGGAACAGAAAACTTGGGGTAGGAGGGATGTAGAAGAGCTCCCAAGGGCACCTCGATGGCAAAGTGATGCTGGCTGGGGGCTGGTTCCTGGGAATTCTCACCCTCCTATTGCCAAGGAGCAGAAAAGCTTGGATCTGGTCTACAGCTTGCTGTGGTGGTTGCACTAGGCTTTTAGAAAGGTGTCGTTCTGAGTTTATCAGCCTCCTAACTTGAAGGCTCTCCATTAGATATGCAGTAACAGTTTTGACTCTCGCAGCATTCTGCTGCCTCTCCTCAGCTGTTGGCTTTCTAATTGGGGGTCGTTAGAAAAAGGAAGCCCAGGTTTGGATATACAATTTGGCTGCAAAAGGTTATACAGCACTTACTCCATTGCAGTTGTACAATTCCTTTGCTGGATTATTTTGAGGCTTTTGTGATTTTTAGTCTGTCTAATTAGATTTCTGGGGCTTGGAAGACTCTGCTCTGACAGAGCCCAACTGGCAGAGTTAGCCAAGGCTTTGATGCCATGAGGAATCCAGAGGCAATAATGATGTCTGTGTTTCAGTAGTTAACTGCAGGGGTTTGCAAGAACAAGTGACTCGAGCTCTGGCTTTCCAGCTGAAAGTGGCCCGGCGGCAGCGATTGCTCTGCTGAGTTGGTTGTAACACTGAGGGCATGGTGTGTGAGTGTGTTTGTGTGTTCATTCTTTCATAGACTTTCCAGGAGTCAAACCTCCCATTCCAATCCAAGGTTAAGAAAATAGCCTTTTAAAAAGAAACAGAGGAGGCTTATCTGCTGCAGTGAATCTCCCTTCTGGAGCCTCAGCCTAACTGAGGCGGTGCTAGCTTTGTTTGAAAGATGCTTCTTTAGAATTGAAGAGCTTGGGGGAGTGAATAAATCACTGGAGGTGCCTCAGACCTGGTTCAGGGGTTGTTGAACTCACCCTGTCTGCAGCCTTCCACATCCTCACGTTTCAGTCTCATCCCCTCCAGAGAGTGGGATGTGGAGATCAAGACTTGAGTAATGCTTCCAGGAGGGTGCTTGCAGGCTGAGGCACCTGATGCTGCTTTGTTAAATGTGCATTTTCTGGTGTTTGCTGGATTGTCACAGGAGGCAGGCAGGAAATTGGTGTAAACGTGTCTCATCCTTCATTTAGTGGCATGCCATGCAGGAGATGTATCCGGTGATAACCCATTTGTTCATGTTGTACATAGTTTATTCTGAGGCTTTTTTTTGAGCCAATGTTTTGGAGCCTTCCCTTCTCCTATGCTCTCTTGGTGAGAGCATTACCTCTGCTGCCAGCTCCTGCTGCCAGACCTCATGGGATAGCACTATGGGAGCCATTGGAAGTGTCCTGCTGCACTTCCCCTGCTGCCAAAAGTGAAGTTCTAGGCGTGTGAATGCCCCTGACAGTAATGGGAGAAGAGACACTATTACTATGGAGGCTGTTCTTTGCCAGCTACTAACAGTGGCACAGGTACTGTCAGAGTCCTACACTGTTGTCTTTATACCTGCCTTATTTTGGTGGGTTATTTTCCCCACTGTCTTTCATCGGATTGGCTGTTGGATGAGATGGTGGTGGTCACAGTCTTCATCTCTGCCATTCAGAAGCAGGACCTTCTGAGTAATCACAGAACAAAACAATTAAACTTGCCAATAGCCCCAGGAAATGTGGTTTGGAGGAAGCAGGAAGCACAAGGCATCTTTACCTACAGCCTGCACTAGAAACGCTCTGCATCATGCCGTGTCTGCTCCTTACCTACCTGGATCTCATGTGGGCATGTTGAGGAAGTGAGTTCATATGCAAACACCAAGGAATGCAGTTCCCAGGTCTATAGCTCACCAAAGAAAATGCCTTTAAAAACTGTTGAAGGAGGATAAAGGGAAAGATCAAAAGGAGCTGACCTTTTGTCATCTCCTCACAAGCCAAACACTCTTCCCAGCTGTTAGCTATGGAAATATCCCTCTTACAGAAAGGAGTGTGGGCCTCCCAGCATTGTGTCTAATCTTCTCCTGACCTGAAAGCAGGAAGCCTTTATGCACATGGGCTGTTTCTCTTCCTGCATCTGCTTTTATCTTGCTTAGCTCACCTGGCTTGGGCCTGTCTGGTGGTATGTGCAAATGTGCCAGTGCAGATGTGATAGGACTTGAAGAGAGCTGAAGATTAGCTGAGCAATGCTTTTTTCCCCTCTTTTGCCATTGTAATCTTGGTTAAACCTCTTAGTCAGAGGGTGATTTCCATTTCATCTTGAGTTACTCTGGGCTTCCATGGCTCCTTTCAAGCTAGGGCTTGTCTCCTTAAACTTCTGATGTAACCCCTGTTGGTGCATTTCCCCAATGGCTTCAAGGAGCCGTACCTACTGCTGGGTGTACAAGTATGTTCTCTTCTTTGCCTTCATTTGTCAGTGGTTTGGGTTTGGTGTGAGCCAGGACCAGAAAAGTTTATGCTTCTCTCAGGAGGAAGGCTACAAATGTTTGTGATTAAAGCAGAACTTATGGAGATATACAATGGAAACTATTCCTGGCTGTTTAGAAGTTGATGTACAGGAGTAAGCCAAGAGGAAGAGAGATGAGTGTACCGAGTTAACTTTTTCTTCCTAAGTCAGACTTCTGGGCCTTTCCTGGCCCTGAACTGCAGCATCCTTTCATTAAGCAAATGCCTTTTCTTTGTATGTGTCTAATATTTACTGTGGATTCATGATGTGTAACCAAAGGGATGCAAAAAGCACTGGCCCTACTTGTGATGTGCTCCCTCAGCAGAGCCACAGAAAATTGATGGTTTTATTTCGACTCGCTACTGGAAGGGAGCTGGTTCTGTAGGAAGCAGGGATTCATATATGTGCATTACATGGCTTTAGCAAGTGTATTTCAACACTTTTAGAATGTTACAGCCAATCTGAGGGTATGTCTGAAGGCATACTTGGCATGAAGCTGTAGCAAGTCTGCTGCTGCAGCAAACCTGTGGCTAAACCTGAGTCTTTGGTAAATGCATTAATGATATACTGTGTTTTCCTCCTCTCCTTGCATCAGGGAAGTGCAGGTAGCTGGTGAGCTGACTGCAGCCTCACAAACAGCCCCCGGGTGGTTGATAACCCTTTCCAGCCAGACCTGTTAGGAATTACTTTTCATCTGCAAATGGTAGTCCATGCATGACCTGATGGCCTCATTCTTTGGCTTTGGCAGCCCATGGCCTCTCCTTCAGAGCACAGAAATGCCTCTTGATTTCCTGACTGAACTGCTTGTTCCTGAGGAAAACTGAGTGTGTCTGTGAGGCTCATTTGGTAACAAACCCTGTGAAGCCTTAGTGCTGTTTGTTTTGCCATGAGTTGGGATCCTTTAACTTGTGCCAGCTTTCTTCTGTCTTGTTGAGAGCTTGCCTTTGAGTCTAGGGGTGTAAGACACTGCCACTGCAGAGTGGGCTTTACACTGATCGTTGAGTGTGGGAATGTCAGTTACATCTGCCTCCGTTTTCCTAAATACTTTGCTTTAATGTAAAGTTCTTAATGTTGTTCGGTCTGCGGACACCGGATGCATTCCTATGTGCCCTGGACAGGAGCATTCCCAGAATGATTTGCTATTCCTTGCAATGGCAGCTTCAGGCTGCTGCTGGACTGACAAAAGCCCTTCATTATTTAGTGGAAACCAATGTAGTTAACACCATACCAGCTAAAGCTGGACCGTATATTGGAAAACTAAAGGTGCTCAAGAGCTTCTATTGCCGCCTTCAAATCCGCTAGCCCTCTCCTTCATGCTGTTTTATCTAAAGGTAGTCCTGTATAGCTTTTGAGATCTTGCAGAGCAATGTTCCTGTTGTAGAGCTCATGTGGATCATTCCCAGATGGATAGAATACTAAATGTATGGAGAGTGGTTCACAGTGAGAAAAATACTGTGTGTATCTCATGTTTAATGCTTTCACTGTCTTTTAATGACAACCACCATGGCATGTGTGTCAGTGGGCAGTATCACCTTGTGATGGATGAGGCTGAGCTGATGGAGAATTGGAAGAGGCAAGAGCTGCCCTGTTTGCACCTCATCTGCCCCAGCACTCTGCAGACCTGCCAGTGCAGCAGGACCCTCCACTGCCCTCCTCATGATGCCTTGAGTGCAGCCTTACTCAGCACCGGGTTCAAGCTGCAGAGCCGGAGGTTAGCGCAGCTCTCCTAAATCAGTCATGGCTCCCTCCCACACTTCACATCTGAGCAGCAGCCTCCAATTATGGCCTGAAGACACTGCAAGAGCCTCACTGAAGGGTCATTATTTTGTCACCAAGGTGACAGTTTGTTACCCTGCCAGTTGTCTGGAGTGCAGCGGGGCACTTCACATACAGCTGACGTGCGTTAGACACGTTTTAGTGAACAAACTGGAAAGCTCTATCCATGGTCCTTGCCCATCTGAAAAAAACAGTGCCCAACAGTTGCATCTGTGATGAGGCTGCTTTGAATTGGTTAATTCTGCAGCAATTTCTGCTTTGTCCCTTTTCTGCTTGAAAAAGGGGACGTAAAGAGAGATGTCCTGATTTGGAAACATGACTCTTCCGAAGGCGCTGGGAGATAGGGAAGTGCTGTTCCTGTTTCTCAGATAGGTAAACTGAGATGTGGCAGTGACTTGTGCAGAACTGCCAGAGGCTACGCAGGGATCTCCTCTTAGACTGAAACCAGGTTTCTATGTTTTGTCAACATACATTTGTAATACCTCCCTTTAGGATGGTTCTCCAGACTGTCCGCTGTGGATTTACACTGTGGGTCAGTAACCTTTGGGGCTGCCAGCTGTAGGTTCAGGCTTTTAATTCTTCTTCTGCATTAGATTTTTATGATGCACCTCAGTAACTAACGCTGAAGCTGCTGCTTTGCCAATAGCTAAGTACTAAACAGCCAAACAACCATCCCTTGCTACAGGGGAAAGAAACAACATCTCTGCTGTGTGCCTCTTGCTCTTCTTCAGGGCTGGATTATGTGCATAGCATTAACGTTGTGTTGCACATAACATCATGTTAAGCATTTAACAACTCTCATTGCCACAGGTTGTGTTTTGGAGGAATCCTCTGCTGTCTCCTCACTGGAGGGATGAGATTAATTTCAGACTCTGTTCATTCCATTTTAAGCATGAGATTGAGCAAGGGCTGGGTAAGACTTTACCTTGTCTTCTTCTCCTGTAGTGCACCTACCTCATGCTCTCTGCAGTGTGTGGGGCAGAACTCCAAGCAAAGGAAACCAGTGGAAGAGGAGCCACTGGGAGTAAAGCAAGCTACTGGAGCTTGCCAGCTGGCTTTTCTTAGTGCTGTGCCCTCTGCACATCTCGGAGTTGCTGGTTGACAAAGGTACCCTCAGCCTGGGGAGTGTGCTCTAATCCTGACAAGTCATTTAAAGCGGTGTAGGCAGTTAAAGATTAATTTTGCATGCAGTGACCTCTTTATTTTTAACTGCTTTTGCCTCCTGCATCTTTAGAAATAAACAAATGCTCCAACCCCCTTGGAAAGACAATGATTTCACTGGGGCTGGGGACATGCCATACATTACATAAATAGTGGTGTTACATGCCTGCTGGTTCTTTGGCCTTGGATGCTGAGCCCTCCAGCCCCACTGGTCGTGTTTCATAAGAGCCTGGGAGGAAACACAATCAGTGTTTAAGGCACTGATGTCACTTATGGGTCAGAACTGCTTCTCTAACTCGGGCTGCTTAGCAAGGTGCATAGATCTTTATTAGCATGATCAGACTGGTTTATCTGTTACTCCAATTTAGCAAACCACAGCTGCTGTTGTACTCATCTTGAGCTTTTAGATGTCTTTGTGTTGGTTATTGCAGGATGCAGAAGACTTTTACAAACACAGATCAAGCCTTGTGTCATCTCTGGAAGAAAAGTAACAAAGCCTTATCTTTTTGAAGGCAAGGGGAGGTAGGGCAGTGATGCACGGGGAAATTGGCCTTGTAGCACACTTGATGTGTTGCATTATTCCCCTTCCTCCCCCAGGGCTTCTGCACGTGGACAGCAGCGTTCCCTTCCCGCAATGTAGTCATGCTATTCTAGCTCAAGTAATGGGGCATTGTGTTAAGGAGCTGCAAGTCCCAGTTTTCAAACCCTGCTGATGACTGGTGTTGGAGGTAGTTTTAATTTCCTGAAGACTCCATCAAACTCCAGTGGAGCTCGGAGTTGTTCTCTGCTTGTTTGTGCAGCTAGGCCACCCTTCCTTGCAGAGAATGAAATCTAAATCTCTACGTGATCTAACAGTTGTTTCCTAAAATACGAGCAGAATCAAAGAATGAAGAATGTGTGTTGTTAGAGCAGCTTGAGAAGCTGAAATACCGACTGAGGCGGCTGAGGGCAGAGAAAGAGGGGGTTTTATGGTGTTTTTCTGGAGTGCATAATGTGTTAAATTAATCTTTGCTAGCAAAGGCTTTTAAATGAACTCAAAGTAATTGTGTATATGTGCTGCTGTAATCGTAAGGTCACTACCCAGATACAGGCACCGGAGAGGATAATTTTTGGTGCGTTATCTCACTCCTTGCATCAAAGATCCTTTATAAAGAACTGGGATGTATGTGTAAGATAACTGAAGTGTGACCTGCAGGAGCGTGGGGCTGGGGGAGAGCCTGGTAGACTTGTTTAACCTTTGAATGCCTCTTGGCTCAATGGCCCTCGGATACTGCTACTTCATGGAAAAAGTTCTAAATATAGTCCTTGTTTGTTGTTGAATAATGACTTTAGAGGGTGGATGTTGGAGTTTCCAGCTCCTTGCAGGGCTAAGCAGTGCAGGAGCTACATCCTGTAACTGAGACCATTAGTGAGGATTGAGGTCAGTAATGTTGCTGAGCACTGACACGGTTGACTTGTTGATTTATATGTAGGGTATTCTGTTCAAAGTCCGTCTTAAAAAGCTCCCCCAGATGAAACCCAAGGCTTGGTTTTGCCCCTGAATGATGATGTTGCCTTTCCCTTTTTGCCTGGTACATACCGGTTGCCAGGCACAGAACCTCACTGTCTGTATGTACATCTGCTTGTAGAGCTGGAGGGATTTTGGAGGTAAATGGAATGGGCAGGAAATGTTTTGCGGAAAGGGATCGAAATGATCGTCTTTGCCTAGAAGAGAAGAGCAAATCTAGGGAGAGCTGAAGGAGTTCACCAAGAAGTCTGTGATGAAGCTGGGGTCTGAACCTCTTGCTTTTCAGCATCCAGTCCTTTAAGTGGAAGCTCAAAAACCCTCTTGGCTTTAACCACCCAGTGAGTGAATCTACTTCCTTTGTTGCTCTGTTTTCCCAGAGCTTTTACCTTAGAAGACCCTGCCATCTTGAACAATTTCCCTGTATAATGCTTGCTCTGCTGCTGTTACATTTCACTAACTTTCACTTGAAAATCAGATGCTTCCCTATCTTTTCTTTTTACTTCCTTATACAGCTTTTCCCTGTGCTGTAGCTCATTAAATTGTGCAGCTGTGTTATTTAACATCATAAAGCGCTTTAGAGATATCATTCATAGCAAAGGATACAAAATGAATGTGCATTGTAATTCCAGTCTCGAGGTAGCAAACTTCTCTGTGGAGTTGCGACTTAACTTTATGGCTTTGTAAAAGCCCTTTTCTTTATTTAGTGCTTTTCTGATTCGTAATGATTTGTGTGTAAATACGTTTATGATGCAGTTATTAAGTAATCTGTATAATCACATACATTAATATAGGCACAGAGTTGTATGGAAAACGTCAGTTGTTTTTCTTTCCACCAGTTCAGTGGTGGGTGATGTGCTGAACCGCGCTGCTGCTCGCTGGCACAGCCCACGGGTATGTCCTGACCCGTGGTCACAGGGCTCCTGCTCTGCTGCAGGCTGATGCAAGCAAGAGCAAGCACTGGCCAGTGCTCTCCAGGAGGTCAGTGTGCTGATGCCAGGGGGCTGGCCTCGGAGGCAGAGGAGATGGCAAAGCTTTGCTTCTCAATTGGGACTGTAGTGAGAGGAGAAGGGGTAAGGGGTTCAAACTTAAACCCGGGAAGTTTAGATTGGATCTGAGGAAGAAATTCTTTCCTGTAAGGGTGGTGAGGCACTGGAATGTGTTGCCCAGGGAAGTTGTGAATGCTCCATCGCTGGCGGTGTTCAAGGCCGGGTTGGACATAGCCTTGGGCGGCACGGTTTAGTGGGAGGTATCCCAGCCCATGGCAGGGGGGTTGGAACTGGATGATCTTGAGGTCCTTTCCAACCTTAACTATTCTACGATACCGAGAGTGTGGCTGGAGCCTGGCAGCGCGGGTTTGGAGCAGCCAGGCCAGCTCTTCCCTGTTCTATTGGGTATTCGTAACTCAGGATTGAAGTGTAGCTGACTTTTGCTCTGCTTTCTTTTTCCTTTCTAAAGCAGGTTACTGAGCATTTGTGTGTCTGGGTTTTCTCATCTGAAGCATGGAGGTCATGTATTTCCTCTCCAGGAACACGGAGAACCTCATTTGATATCAGTCACTTAGGAAGCCAGGCATGATACGATTGGCTCTGTATCTGATTTTCTTGATGTTCGTTTTGTGTGTGTGCGTGCTTTGTTGTTGTGTGGGCTTTTTGTTTGTTTGTTTTTAAATTCTTGTGCTCATTTTGGGGCCTAATTGCCATTGCTTCTTCCTGGATCCTGGATCCGTGTCAAGGAGCTTGCTGGTAGCTCTGCAAAGCTGCTAGGGAGCCGGGATGCTGGTATTGGAACCTACAGGGAGCTGCAGGGATGGGGAGGCAGCGAGGGCTGGGACTGGGAGCTGCAGCCTTGCTCCTGGCAGGGAGGTGAACCAACCTCTGCTGCCTTCAGTGGTACTCTGCCTGGAGTGACGGGGGAACCGTGCCAACTTGTTTGTTGGTGCACATTTTCAAGCTTGTGTGGGGCAATGGGAACTGCCGTTGTAGAAGTGTGTCCCACGGGGCACAAGCACAGTGCTCTTGAACGTGTGCTTGCTTGTGTTTCCATGAGGGATGGATTGTGGATCTTTTGCCCCACAGTGGTAGGTGGGAAATGGTTCTTTCCAGCTTCACTGCGTGCATTTGAAAGCTGCCTGGTCCCTTGTACATTTTGCAGTGGAAGTAGGATGCCTTGAGGAGCGTCTTCGTGTCTTGCAGAACATCCCAGTTAATACCTTTTCACATACCCCCTTAAATAATCATTAAAAGCATTTTTCTCCTTTTCTTTTTTTAATGTAAGTATCCTGGCCAAAGCAAATAGGATGAGGAATTAGAGCAAGCTGAGGCTGGTATAATGTACTAACCCATGACTCTAACAGCAATTAATGCAAAGGAGTGAATGTTTTACAGTGCCCTGCAGTTATCCTTACTCTTGGTGGTAAACTGCAGTAAGCCTGGCATCTGTGTGCTCACCAGACAAACTGCTATCTTTATTACCTTACATGGTTTATTACTCACTTTTTTTCTTCCATTTCCAGGCTTCTCTGAGGCTATTCTCCTTCCCTTTCCATAGTGACCCCCAGAGAGGAATATTATAGTTGATGCAGCTGATTTTTGATAGTTGAGTTCTGATGCTTGTGCACTGCACAGCTCCATGTTGGACCACATTGTTGTGCTGCCAGGGTTGGAGGTGGCTGGGACAGCCTGTCCTCTTGGAGGGGGGAAGTGCTCACTGTACCCTGTTGCTCTCCAGTGCTTTGTCTTGGACTCCTTTACTTGTAGTAAGTTGGGGGCAAAACCTGCACATAGGATAGTGCATGTGAGCTTGTTTTGGCTGTGCAACCACGAGACAGATAAGTGCGGAGCTGTTGGTGCTTCCCAAGTCACAGTTACCACGTCTAGCCCCTAAGTCTTACCATGTTTATGTGCAAAGGAGAGATGGGAGAGAGCCTGAGCTTTAGGAACTTGCTACCCATGTATAACATTGATGAGTGAAGACCATCTGTGTGAAAACTCAAACTACAGTCTTCAGGCAAGAAAAAGAATGTTCAATGTAAAACGCTGTTACTTAATACATTTTTTGCTTGGAAGCTATAGTCAACACATGCTGTAATAGTTCTTGCTTGTGTGATACAGTAGCAGTGTGACACTTGAGATTTATTACTTTTGGTTTCTCTTTAAAGAAACGCGGACTCTGGAATCAGAAGAATGCTGCTTGCTCTGAAGCTGCAGAGGGGGAAACGTTTCAAAAGGACATAAATCAAAAATATATTAAAGGCCAGCAAAAGAGATGAAAAGTTTTTTGGAAGGTTGTCTATAATGTTTGGCAGAAGAGCTGAATGTGCTGTGGGTTTTGGCTGAATTTGTAGATGTGAAATACTCCAGGGTCCATCTCCTTGGAATGAGCTATTTTTATGTACTTTCGATATAAACCAAGCAGTATTGGTGTGTGAATATAATGTATGTATTAGCATGTGTATAATTTGTCAGATATATATTGCATGCTATAAATTCAAGTGCAGTTTTATATAGAATATTGAGTTAGTTACTTTCTTAGTGCACAACTCACTGGATACCCTGATCTCAGCCAACACATTCCTGTATCCTCCTGCTGACCACAGGGCTGGCAGCCTGTAATTTTTCTCTCTGATACATGTATATGTAGATAGACTTTATAACAAGCATGTTACTGTATGGATGTGCTGAGCCTGTTTCTCATGAACTACACCTGATCCTTGGGAAGGTGTAGTGGGATTGAGGGAAGCCAGCTTTAGAGGCTTGCCTGTGTCCCAGAGCAGCCGGATGGCAGTAGTCAGGCCAAGTGGACCCAAAGGAGCTGGCTTTGTGTGTGTTTGCTTTCAGTGAACTGTTTCATGCCGTGTTTCTTCCCCTTTTAATGCATTTTTAAGTTCGGTTATGTGGTTGTGCTCTGTGTAACCAGCTCACACCACAAAGGACATAGTGCGGGGTAATCAGTTAAAGCCACTGCTTCCTTCTCTGATGCTTTGGCCTTCTGCCTCTCATTTCGAGGAGGATTCTGACATTATGGGCAGTCGCCCTCTGACTGTGCCAGTTTACTTTTAATCAGGGGTGGTTGTCTCAAGTCAAGTTTCTATAGCCCTTCCTCCTGCATGGGGGGATCTGGTACCATCGCTGCCTTATGACTCATGCATTACAAGGCTTTTCCCTTCTTCCCTTATTCTCCCTAAATGGAGACTGAAGTTCTGCAGGTGAAGAGACTTGAACCCTCGTACCCCAGTCACTTCAGTGACTCTGTCTGGCACAGTTTTCACTCCTAAACTCAACTGCATGCTAGGGCTCAGGTCATTTTACAGAGATCTCCACATTTCCATCTTATGTGTCCTTGTACATAACAACTCCTCAACTGTTAGTGGCACTGCGCAAAGTGTTTGAGAGGGTGGTGCTTGAAAATGATCCATTAGAAGTGAGTAGAGTGATGTGAAAACAGTGATGGGTTTGACTTTCAAAATGAATCTCCAGGCTCACCCTTCGGGCATGGCTTTTGGGTTTGGAAATGAAGGTGCTGGAGAAGATGGAATCTTCTTCCCATCTGCAGATCAGTGCAAACTGAAGCCAACAGTGATGAGTATGTGAATGTGAGTGTGGTGAATGAAGAGACTCCAAAATAGCAGTGACTTACCCTAAAACTTTTATAGTAGAACAAGTCCTTATTGGTATTAACCACTGGCTATGTGTTATGATGAAGAGCCTATGTGCCTTGACCCCAAAGGACTCCCCTTTAAAGGGCTGTTGGTGCAGCATCTCCCACTTTGCCCCGAGCTGTGCCAAGCGATGCATTGTAAAGCTAGGCTCTAACTCTTTACACTTATTTCCTTTCTGCTATAACTCTTTCCTGAGGTGTAGCAATGCTCATAATGCTCTGGAGTTTTGCTGTTTGCAGCAGGGCCCTAACAACTGAAAGCTACATGTAAACAGCTTTGTTGGCTACTTTTACTTTCCTTGCTTATATTGTACACCTTAAATGTGCTATTTCTTTTGGCATAATGGCAAAATCGCTGCTTATGGGAACTGCCATAGATAATACAAAAAGCTCTTTGAAAAGAGCTTTATCAGAGTACAAAGTACTTGGAATTGAAAGCCCCTAGAGGGTTGCTTTATTTTCCCCCTTCATTCAAACTTGTAGTGGTGCAGTATCGAGATACATCATGCCCTATTTTCAGCTGATTTGCATGTTAGAGAGAACGGAGTAATTGGTGTTTAACCAGAACAAAAGAGGATCTGTTTGCTAAAAGAAAAAGAATTCTTGAAGTAGACCCTAATACATATACTGCCTTTGTCTCTCCTCTCATTAAGGTTTGAATAGGATGGCCTGGTAATTAGAATGTGGAAGGCATTGCTTTGGTGTCGATGCTTTTTGAGCTAATTGGTTTGAAAATTATATTTGATGTAGCTCGAAGGGATGTTGGCACAACACCTTCTTGGGACATGGACATCCTGTACTCCATTCAGCTGCAGGAACAGGCACTCTGAGGCAGGGATTTGTCTTTTGGGTCTTTTATTTATTAAACCCATATTTACCTTCCCAGTTGAATACACAGGATGCATTGTCACATGTAAGTAATTCATCTCTCCCTGGTATGAAAACCTTGAAGTGACCTTGGAAAGAGATTAGCCCCTCTTTTCCCAAATAAGTACTTAGCTCAGACCTCAGCAGAGCGGAGATTGGAGCTGAGCTGGGTTTGGAATTTTGCCTTTCTGCGTTCTTGGAAAGGTTTTGTTGTTGTTGCTTGGTTGTGTTTTTGCTTTTGTTTTGACAGAGGTTAAAACAAAGGCAGTTCTGGAGCAGGCTGGAAGAGGAGGCAGGTGTGGAAGCAGGAGCCCGCTTTCTTTGGTCAGTGTTTGTGCTCCTCCTGTTCAGATGGTGAGGACACCAGGGAGATGTTGGTTGCCTTTGTAGATCCTTCCCTTAAATGCTGAAATGGGTTCACTTTAACCTGGAAACCTGCAGTGAGAATCTTTAGAAACCTTTTTTGGATCTCTTGAGTTGCAGGGGGAGTCTCTGCTTTAAGCAAGCCCATTGAGTTGTGCTTCTGTTTCATGTCCCCTGCGTGCACAATGGACTTGTGGCGGGTGGAGGCACTGGGAAATTCAGAGAAGGAAGATGCCTTGCTTAGATCTAAAGAGCAGAGAAGCAGCTATACAGAATAGAGCAGACCCAAGCAAGATAGAGTGTTGTACATAAATTCCTCTTACATTTGGTATTCGTCCAGCACATGGGTGGCTCAGCGGGGTTTCCTGGCATGCCATTCCTTGTTGGCTGCAGTTTGGATATCCCCAGTGGCACCACAGTGTTGCTTCTGGGGTACCCCCAGCACCTGCAAGTACACTGGGGTATGTGCCATCAATAGCATCTCCATAAGATGGAGCTTGGAGGAGAAGGGTAAGAAGAGAAACTCAAAAGACTGCGCGTATATTGGAGGCCACAGTGCTGCCGTTTCCTTTTGTTCCTTTCTCATAGATTCTTCCTATGTAAAAGTGGGCCTAAAAGACAGAAGGTTTATCAGGGGTTAAACAAACTGAAAACAAACACACTGTATTTCTGGTGAGAGTTAATATGTTGTGGATTGACTCAAAATGAAACTTTTCTTCTGTTTTCTTTCCCCCCTTCCCTTTAAGTTTTGCCAACAAGCCAAGAACATGTTTGTTTAATCACAGGCAAGTTTCTCCTCCTGGTTTGTTGGTTCTGTTTTGTTTTCACTTTATCCAGCAAATTGCAAAATGAAACTGTTCCGCCAGTGCTGCTTCCAGTTGGGATTGCTCCGAGGAAGCCACATGCATCTCCCTCTCTCACGCTTTCTCTCCGTTCACTGATGGATGCCTTGGAAATTATAAATGAACCATATGGAAGTGCTTCCCTTTAAGTAACTTGTATGTTCTGATGATAACTAATCCCCTTAAAACGTGTTTTTAATGACCAGTTTGCTTTCACCTGGGGTCATTAATGCTGTGAAAATGGCTGTTAACTGCACCGAAGACAGAGTTTTTTGCCCAAGGAGGAATGCTGCTGAGCACCATCTTTAATGGTCTAATAACACTTTATTCCTGCCCTGCCTTCTGGATACACTGACTTTTTTAATGCCTGTGTTGGAGAAAAGCTGTTTATATTCTGTCTGCTAATGACCGATCTTGCAGGCTCTGGAGCGAGCCATGTGCAGTGTGCAGGCAGTGAAGCAGTGACATGGGACTGCATAGGGCCCGGGTGCGGGGCTGCGATACTGGGAATCGTTGAGTCCTTAAGGAACACTTAAACTTCAGACCAGGGGCTGTGGTAATTCTCTTGCCTCCTTCTGCTTAATTTTACTGCTAATTTATTGCTTCTCTCTCTTCCTACTTCTATCACCTACATGCAAATGCCCTGGCAGCCTGCTTTATGGATAACACTTAAAATATAATGGTGCAATAATGGCTGGTGAATTGCAGTGGAGATATTGCTGAAGTGCTTGCAGTATGAGCATTAATTTCAAATGAATTAATTGCAGTTAATACTATTGTATTTAAAACCTGTCAGAAGCCATAAGGATGATTAGAGTGTAAGTGTAAAATGTTATTTCAGAGCAGCATCAACATGTTTTAAAATAGCAATATGTGGTGTTAAAGCGTGTCTGACCTAATGGCCATCACCATCATCTTTTGTGAGAAGAAGAGATGAATCAAAAGTATCTCATTGAGGAAAAAGAGGGGCCTTAAGCCATTCAGTTTTATCCTTGATAGCAGTGAACACGTTCTTTACCCTGGTGCTGTAGTTTAAGTGCAGTGCCAGGATGAAGGAGGGGGTTTATCCGCCTGGGCTTTGGATGTTATTGATCTCTGGTGCTTGCACATGCTGCTGCTAAACCTCATCTGTCACCAGTGGGTGGTTCCAGCACAGATGCAGGAGAAAGTGGAAACAGACTGCATGGAGCTATGAAAGAAGCATTTTTCCCGTGTTTATTTCCAGTCCCTCAGAACAAATTGATGCTATGGCAAATGTATTTATTACTCAGCAGTTGATACTTTAAACCAAAAATGTCCCAGTGCCTTTCGCTTCAGTCCTTGCGGGTGATGCCTTGAGCGCCTACAGCAGTGCTGGGAATTTCCCCCTTGGGCATGTGTCATTGCTGAGAAGGTGAATTGGGTGGTTGGCACCTGTGTAAGCCTTCATGGAATGAACTGACACTGGTTGAAATGACAGCCTTGCAGCACTGCTGGGCTGCTGGAGGGACTGCAGGCATATCCCAGCACTGCTCCTGTGCTGTGGGAGAGACCGGGATGCTCCTCGCCTCCGGGAATGAGACACAAAGCTGCCTGTCTGGGTACGGGCTGGAGCTGTGTGAAGGTGCTGCAGCACTTGGTGATTCACCCTGCAAAGTGGGTGAGAACGGGATGTGGGCTCCAGGCTCTGCACTTCCCACTGCCCCCGCTCCCGCAGGGCCGCGTGGCCCAGTTTGAGCACCCTGGGAACTGAAGGGAAGTGACTTAAGCATCAAGAGATCTGCAATGGTGCTGCAGGGAGGATGCGTGGGAAGGGGCCGGTGCCACAGATAATCTCCGTGATTGCTTCTTTCATAAGATGCCTCTTTCATAAGGTACCTCTTTCAAAAGTTGTTGACACTGCAGCAGAAGTGTGACCATCCTGTGTGTCAGCTCCTGTCCCCATGCAGCATCTGCTCTGCTGGCTTGGTCCCATCCACACCACCTGCCCCAGGTCCTACTGCATCGTCATCACTGCCCACAGTGCTAGAGCTGAAACCCTTTTCCAGCATTTATTGGTGGGGATCAGGGGTCCCTAAGGCTGGACTGGTAAGGTCAAAAAATAAGTCTTTTAAGGTGAGGCAAGTGTAGATGGGATTGAGCTTTATGTAGTCCCCCAGGGTAAGAGCAGTCAAAGGCTACACCCAGGGATGTGGTAGCACGTGAGCAAAAGACCTCTGCTCTGCTGCAGGTTCATGAAACCTGGAGGTTCAGAAGAGCAGGGAGTAAGAACAAGCCACTGCTGATGTCCTACAGCTGCCGTCTCATTCTAGGCTCCTGCCACACCACCCCAGAGGGTTCCACATCCTCACAGGTGGCTTAGCAAAACAGGCATGTGACTTCTTCCACTTTACACTTGTATTTCTTTTGTAGGTCTTGGTGTCTGGCTCTGAAGAGCACTACACCTGCAGGGTGTCTTGTGATGGTGGAAAGCACAGAATACAGCTAACGGGTTCAGATAGCGGTGTTTTGTTCATCACAAGCATGAGTTCCGTTTGATGATTTGTAGATGTAGTTTCCATCCAACGCAAAGGTGGGGGTTCCAGGGCACATCTTTTTCTTTTAAACGCCCAAGAAAACCCCCTTAATCTGTTCCGTAGTTCAATAATCAGTTTCCATGGTCTAATTAAAACTGTGCTTTAGCTGATCTAGCTGCATTTCTCAATACACAAATGATTTATAAAGGGGGGGGAAAGGATGTGCTAATCTGCAGTGAGTGATCCTCTGTGCTGAAGTCACTTTGTGCTGCTTGTGTTAGATATGCTTAAGTGTTCACTCCCCTTTAACAAGGAGTTTGACTTCAGTTTTTGAAAGGAATGGCAGTTGTACTGCTAAAAGCTTTTTATTGATGTAGATTTGTGTGTGTTTACATTTATATGTAAATGTAATTATTTAGTGGAGATTAGCAGTCAGTTCAGCCCTATCTTTCCATTTGGCATGTTTCTAGTCATTTGGTAGTTCATTTCAGTGTGGGTCAGACATGATGGTTACCATTAAATATAATACATGGACTGTTCCTGATGCACCATTTCCTCGGACAGCCCTTTTGCTGTGAATCTTATCTGATTTCCTAAATGCAGCAGGGAGTTCATCATAGTCTTTCCTGTTAATTCATCCTGAAGTGGTAGTTTGGTAGCCACTTCCTGATGTAGAAATCCAGGCTGTGGAGCGTTCTGAAGCCATAGATAGCCCTCTGTTTAATCAGGTTACCTGGTAGTGGAGATGCGGAATTGTGTGAGTGCATCTGAGCTCTGAACATGCGTTGGGCTGCTCTGTGTAGGTTTCTTGGCTCTGTTGCTGTTGGCCGGTGGAGTTTCTTTGTGATCAAAGAGCTGCTCTGTTGGCAGCACACTTTGGTGTGTGTTAGTGTCTTCTCCCTCCTG
The DNA here is from genome assembly GCA_032466535.1 of Forpus xanthops. NCBI lineage: Eukaryota > Metazoa > Chordata > Aves > Psittaciformes > Psittacidae > Forpus > Forpus xanthops. The sequence goes on along the minus strand of JASSUY010051796.1, from coordinate 78,128 downwards.
TGCCCAAAGACCAGGTGGCTGCTGGGCTTGGTCCACGCTATGCTCCAGGAATGATTGGAACCATTCTGCTTCCTCCACTCTCCCTTCTCTGCAGTGAGAATAGAATGTGTGGCCTGAGGGTGTCCTGGCTCCCTCCTGTAATTGCATCATTCCCACTATTAACTGAAAAGAGCAGATTCCTTTATTTTAAATAAAAGCTTCCTCCTATGCATCCTTGAGCGTTGTTTCACTTTGCAGCTCCTTGGGCTGGAATGCATCCAGACACAGAGTCCTTATGTTTCCTTCATGTCCCCAAACTCTCTTCCGAGCAATTTGCATTCCAGCACTGCTCAGTTGCACTTTGCTCAGTGGAAGGGAGGAAAGTCCATGTGGAAGGGTATGCTGATTTACACATGATGCTAGTAGGAGCTAATTGCAGTGTGGATGCTTGGCTTCCTCCAGGCAACCAGTGCAGGATATCTTTGTTGTAAGATCCTGTTGGCTAAAGGTGAGAGGTAAGTCAGAGCTTGCTCTGCTTGATTTACAGCTGGAATCTTGGTTTGAGGTTTGGTGGTGAAGATGTGAGGTGCTTGGGGGGATGTGATCAAAACCAGTGAGCTGAAGACTGTTCCTTTAAGAGCTGTTGCAGAAACTTAGGAAAATAAACTTTGCAGTTCACTAACTGAAAATAATAAAGGGAAGAAACACTCCAGGGCACTGGTGAGGAGCAGCATGACGTGTCATTTGATGGTTCAGCCTTTAGCAAACACTACAGCATCACAGGCAGCTGTAAAGGTTTCTCACCATGTCCCATGGGCTGGTTTGTTGGAAGTACATGAGTTTCCAGGTATCAGAGCATTGCTGATCAGTCTTCTGTGTCGTGTAACAAAGTGAAGAGCGGAGGGGGAATGATACTGGGAGGGGAGACTGATAAATCCCAGTCTGCCCAGGTACGAGGTTTCTACTCCTGCCCCATGGATGTGTGAGATGCAAATGGTTCTCAAGCCTCCCAAAGAATGTGTTCCGTGCTTACGTCTTGAATTTGGGCTTTCCCTTCCCAAGCTGGTGGGATATCCTGGTTGCTTTTCTCCACGTGTTTTGTAGCTGCAGTGTGGCTTCATGATGGAAAGGAGCCTCATGCTGGAGCAAAGCAAACCTCTACGCAATCCCAGCAGCATCCTTCCCAAGCACTTCCCACGGCTTTACATGGTTGTGTTCTAACTTTGGTAACAGCAAACACTCCGTGTTTTGAAACTCTTTTAATTTGTGCTGTGAGGAAATGGGCATAAAAATAAAATGGGACTGCACAGAGACGTCAGATTGAATTCTGACTCTGCAATGAGGGCTGCAGATGATGACGGCGCAGAGCAGTGCATTGGGTCCTTGTCAAAGAGATACCTCTTCAGAGCTCTGAAGCTGTTCCCTCTCCACATTATCATCATTATTATTGTTGTTGCCATGATTATGATTATTGTTGTTATTACTGTTATTTGCAGTTCTGGTGAGTGAACAGTTCAAGACAGGTCGGGTGCTACACGGAGGCTGACCTCTGCTCACAGCACAAGGAACAAGTTCTTGCCCACAGGCCTTGTTGCATGTTGCAGTGGGAAGTGGAATGCAAAGCTTCCTGCCATTCTTGTCCTCCTTTGATGGAAACACTTGAAACACCTTTGTACCTCCATTTTAAATGCTCTTTTATAGCCATGAAATACACCCTTATGTGGTTTTCAGGTCTGTTTAATTTTTAAAAGCCCTCCTTATTGCTGCTGCATGAGGAGAAGTTTTTAGATTATAGGCAGAAGCATATGTGACATTCTGTTCTGTATTAAAAGTTAATTTAGGGCATAACTGCAGACCAGGAAAAGTGCCTTTTCTTTTCTTATACCTCCTTGTAATGTAATTGACCCCTGCTACCTCTGCAAGGTCTGGCCCTCCAGCAGTGGAAGCTGACTGCCCTGGGGTGCAGCACAAGCACAGTGGAAGGAATGTGTCCAACCAGAATATATATAACGTGCTGCATTGGAGGGGTTAAAGCATGTTCTTGTCTGAAGCAAAGCTTGAGGCACCAGATTTGGCCAGTGAGGGAGGTGAAGCAGGTTCATTGTGAGGGCAGAGGAGGGAAGGCCGCTTTGCATGGGTGTAGAGGGGTGAATTCAGCACCAGGCTCAAAGCCTGGTTAGTCTGGAATGTCGACGGGTACCTGGCTGTGAGGACTGATCTCTGGGCCTTGAGTGCAAACTGTGTTGTTATTCGGAGCTATAAAATCATGCCTCGACTGATTTGAAAGGTGTATCTTGTGCTGCCTCCAACTCTTATCCCTGGGTTGGTTTGTGTCCTTGTCTCTTACAGGAATGCTTTGGTCTTGTGCTGACTTTGAGAATAGCAGACTATAAAAAATAACAAATTAATTCAGATTGTGGTCATGGAAACAAGGTTTTCTCTAGGACAGCTGTTGTCACTGTCCAGATTGGTAAAAGCCTTTGTTACCATGAAGCTGGAGAGATTTGTGAAACATAAAGGTAGGAGACACCCAGGATGGTCTCAGCCTTCTGGAATTAAAAACACAACTTTGCCATAATCCTCATGGTTCCCTTCTCCCCTGGTAGCATTTAGTGGAGCCTCTCTCCAAAGGCCTTCTGCAGGCCCTGGGCTGAAGGTGTCACAGCATCTTCCATCCCTCCGAGCAGTCCCTCCATGCTGGAGCTGTGGGGCGGGCAGCCCAGCAGCATCCCTTGGCCCTGTGTTAGCTGTGTGGTCTCCACCAGAGGTACCAGCTGGGGATTGCTACTGAGACTTAATTATGCACTTGTAATTTTCTGTAAAATGCATCATAAAACCTGTTCATGCCTTATATTGGCTTGAAGGAGTTATTCTCCTCTCCAGTTGTGGAATACACACAGTAGGAAATTGCCTGGGTCTGTATTTTTGTTGGAGCAGCACTGGACAGCCCCACAGCTTTCTAATAAATATTTCATAACCTATATAGGAGCAGTAAAATAACTTAAATATCGATGTGACTGCCTGTCCTTGGCCCAAGCAAATACCCAGAAGCTTTGGTTCCTCTCTGGGACCTCTCTTGGCATGCCACTGGAATGCCCTAAATTGTAGACCCTACATAAACCCTGGCTTGTTCTTGTTGGCTTTGAATGTCTTTGCCATTACATCTGATTCCCTTTTTTTTAGCAGTAGTAGGTAAAATACGGTTTTTGTACTTCCACAGCACTTGTGAGGAAGGATTTAAAAATATCGAACATGCATTAATTTAGCATGAGCCCCATCAGGGCTGGGAAATGCTTTTCCCGTTTCAGCAGTCAGAAGGGTGGGAGGAGAACCCATGTCTCCACCTGCCTCAGTTCTTGAGTTGTGTTTTATCCCTCCCATTGATACAAGAAATTAGAAGGAGAAGAGAGAGGCTGACACAGCAATCAGCATAGCTGAGAAATGGGTGTGCATAGCATTGATTTCCTACAATCTCTTATTTCCAGAGTGAGTTTATGCCACTTAAAATCACAGAATCCCAGACCGGTTTTGGTTGAAGGGACCTTAAACCTCACCTAGTTCCAACGCCCTGCCTAAATCCACTTAAACAGCTGCTGCCTTGCAGGGTCCCTGCATTGCTGCCCACGGTGGGGATGCCCAGGAGGTCTGTGGGATGCAGCCCCTGGAGCAGAGCAGTTGTGGAAGTCATTTGTGACAGTAGTCAAGAGCAGATCCAGAGAAGAGTGTGCCGTGTGATGAGCTGGGACTGCTCAGGAGCTCTCATCCTACATGTTGGATGAGTTAGTTACTGCTCAGTATGGGTAGGACTAACAGCCCATCTCTCTTAATGGTGGGGCTACTCCCAGCAGCAAGTTGTATGTTTGATGGGTTTTGTAGGCTTTTAGGGCCCTTCATCCTGTTAATTTGACATTATATTGAAGTTCTGTTTCCCAAACTGCTGTGAGTTAAAGAGAGAATGACAGCTCGATCTTTATTTGAGTGCGCAATATTTATCCATGTAAATTGCTAGTATGTTTGCCTTTATCTGGAGACATAAATACAAGAGATGCATACAAATATAATGAGGAGGCACAGGAAGCTATTTTGTTTAAGCAAAGCACAGCACATTAAGCTGTCATGCCCTGACACTTGTTTGGTAGTGGAAAACAAAAAGGGAAGCATCTCGCTTTTGTTGGGAGGCATGGAAGTTGCCGCTTCTTTACATGTGGGGTGTTAGGGCTGCAGCACGCTGGAGTCCCTGGGGGTGTTATTATTAGTACTTTTCCTTTTGGCAAAGACAGGAAAAAGACAAAGGCTCGGAGTAAAGCCCATAATTTCTGCTGGAACTGTGGAAACATGGCTCGTTGTGCCCCAGCAGGCGGCTGCGGGGCTGCATCGGCGGGAACCAGCAGCGCGCTCACTGCAATCAAAGTTAAGTGCAGAGATTTAATTAAATGGGAGCAAGGCTGGCAGCAACTTTGTCAGGCAGCAGCACATTGTCACACCCAGCAGTTACTTCAAGGAACACAGTCCACAGATGGCGTCTAATTGATAAATTAAGGTTCTGGTGCCTGATTCCGCTTACGTTTAAAGGTTTCTCTTTCCTTAAACAAAACCTTAAGATTTTAAGTGATCTGAAAGCACAACGAGCTGTGTTTCTGCATTGAGGGATGCACACTTGCTGTGTTAAATGGAGAGGGTGTCTGTGGTATGTTTTCCTTGTCTGTTTTCCACCCTGGAAAAGGTGCAGCATGGTGTTGGTGAGGTACTTAACTGGAATCCAAGGTATTTAGAGCTCAGCTCCTGCGGACCTCCCCCAAGTGCTGGGGCAGGTAGTCAAATAATCCCTCACAGCTTCTCAGAGTGCTTGTCTATAGCATAAAGCTCTCTGATGACTCATTAGCAGCAAATGGAGATCCCTCAGAGCTCCATACCATGCTTGGCAGCGTAAGGCTGGTCAACAAGGGGACCAAGCCTGGAAGGACTTGGTGACTAAGTGACTGAGATCTCTCTGCCATGGTCACCTGCATGTATTGCCAATCGATTATATCTATATTATGTATATAATGCAAATATATCTACGTATCAGAAGCCCTGTATATTTTGGGTTCTGGGCTGGGTTTATGTTTGTCCCCTCGCTTGGCTGTTGCTGAGAGCTCCCCACCGTGTTGTGTTGTTATGATGGAGCTCAGAGTCCTGCAGTAGTTGAGTAAAACAAAGCAACAGGCCCTGTTTTCCCTCTTTTAACCTCAAAATACATCAGGAGTATTTTGTCTCGGTGTGTTTTTGATTTCCATGGGTAAACACAGTTCAGGGTTTAGCACAGCACTTCAGAGGAGGGGACAGAAGAGATTGCATCCAGCTCTTCAAGCACACTTTGCATGATGTCCTTTAATGCTGGAGAGGGTCTTCTGCCTGAGCTAGTGGCACCTTCCCTCTCAGCCAAAGTGCTTTGAACAAGGATGGGAGTTGAGAGAGAGGGCACTAGGCTGTGTAATAGATGCATGTACTGTATGTGTGCACACACACCTATACACATTGGTATTGACCTTCCAATGTCATACTTTAGTCAGGCAATTTCAGAAGATGCATGTGAGGGCAGTGGCCGTTTCACTGTAGATGCTGTAAACCCAGGGCCCAGATTCCCTAATTGCTCTTCCGAATGTGTTGTGTGTCTTTTTTGGCATTGCCCTTGTGGTAGTAAATTCTCCATTAGCCAGATTCTACGTGATGGAGCTGAATCCGTTCTGAGCTATGGAGTTGAATCAGTGCTTGTTATTTTTGGTTACTAACAGTATACTTGAGTTCAGTAACTCGGCTGCTCCCTTCCCCCTTTCTCCCCTTCTGTGCCTAAATATATCCAGGCAGTCAATCAGCACTGGCAGGCATCAGTGCTATGGCTGTCAGATTGAGTTAGCTGTGGATAGCCTAAACTACCCGCTTGTTTTGGGGCTTGAAAATGTATTCAAATAGTGGCATCATAATTTGACTTGCAAATAAGTACAGTCTGGTAATGGGGCCCTTGTATAGAAAGAATGATGCAGCACTTTAGACGAATATATGTCTCCTTCCTGGGAAGCAGATTAGGAATAATACAATACATGCTGATGTTTATGGCTGCACACTCAGTGAACAGAGACCGTTCTGAATTTTCATTAATGGTGGGTTTTGTAGTTTTTAATGGAACAAAGGAAAACCACTGGAAATTAAAGAAATGCTAATGGCTTCCTGGGAAACTTGGCAAGCATTTGGGTTAGAGGCAGATCTGCTCCGGTCATGGCTTTCTCTCTTAATTTCTCCCCCTCCCTTATCTAGGCTTGTTGGTTTAGAGCAACACTTAACGCAAACACATTATCTCTGTTGCTGCTCCTTCCCAAAGTGAGGGACAGGCCTGTGCTGGTGACGGCATAGCTATTGCCACAGCAACCAGGCAGGATGTCACAAATTCAGAAGTGTGATTTTACATGCAGAACAGCAGCAGGAGCAGATGGATACTGGAAACAAAATCCCCACCCCCTCCCTCCGCTGCCTTACACTTCATCCAAAAGGAATAACAGCATTTCTCACAAGGTCTCTGCAAGCCCTCCCGGATGCAGCATAACTTCCATGGGTTGTTGCTGTGCTCTTGTTTCATTAGCGTTGATCGTGGCCTGACTCTGAAGTTAATCCCAAACTTAAAAGTGAACAAACCAACCGCCCCCCACGTGGGGTATCCAGACACATTTGGTACCCATGTCACATCCAAGTTTATGGTAACACCCACCCACCGTGTGGGCAAAAGCCTCAGGAACATATGCTCAGTCTGTTTGCTCAAAAAAGATAATATTGGGAACAGACACAGGGAGAGGGGGTTGCACTTATCACATGGGAAGGCAGGGCCTCTGGTTTAGAAAACATGGAATTGGTTCAGTGTCCCAGTTGAAAACACTCTGGGCAGTTTGCGGAAGTCCCCATGGGATGGACATGCCCCCAGTAAAGCTGGGGTGCAGGAGGAGCCCAAACAAGCTGTCCTCGGTGCTCCTTGCTGAAGCTTGATGGATACAGGAGGAGCAGAGCCAGATGTCCGCTGTTTGCACATCACCAGGTCATAGGAGATGGTTGTTAGAGCATCCTCAGATGGGCAGGAGCTGTAGGAACGTGTTGGGACACCCTGTGCCTGAAGGGAGGGCAGAGCTGTCAGTGTCCTGTGCAGAGGGGTTGGTATCACCTGCGGGGGATCATCCCCACTTGCCCATGGGCTAGTGCTGTGTAGGATTTCTCCTTACTGGTGAGCTGTGGATAACAGATCCCGCGTTGCCGGTGTTGCTCAGTGCATTCCTTCTGGAACTGCAGGGTGTGCTGGTGTGTCAGAGGAGTACCTGCAGGGTAATGGGTGAAGGCTTAGCACAGAGGGGCAGCACCCATGTCGCTGCTGACCCCCTTTGTCACGGCCACTTCTGACCTTGCGTTTCCTCCTCCCGTTGAAGTAGCCTTGGCACTTCCTTACGAGCCTGATTGATCTTGTGGTACTGTAACGCAAGTGCTCGGGTTGCAGGAAGCGTGCCAGAGCCTCACAAATGTCAAAGGGACGTGCCCCTGTGGGCTTACCATCGAGGCGAGGCGAGCCCCTGACTCAGCTGATTCTCATTCTGACAAAGCCTTGAGCAGAGTCTTCTGCCGGACCTTCCTTTATCAGCAAATACGTTGTAGTTGTTTGTGTTACAGCCGCTTCAGTGCTGATACAGGAAAGAAACAAGACCTGGGGAGCCCTGATGGCTTCTGTAACCAGGTCCGGGGATCCTCAGGGGCTCCTCTTGTGGTGGGATTTGTGGGCTCTGGTCTGGTGGGCTGAGGCACTCTGACTTGCCCTCACGTTTAAAGGTTCAGAGGAGTTGGGTGTCAGACTTGCACTGACTTGGATTTCAGCAGGAGCTGGGTGTCTATTTTTGTCTCGTAGGGTTTCAGACCAAGATCCCCCTGTATTCTTACATTGTTATTTGACTTTGAAGGCACCAGCTGTGATCCTCGATACCGTTATGGGGTATGGATCACATGAGGTTTTAATTAGCTTGGGCGAAGAGAAAGTCTGTAATTGGTTTAATGTACAAATGCCCCTCTGCTTTCCTTGGTTTATGTGCTGGAAAGATTGTATTAGGATTTTCTATTACAAGGGAGATTTAAATGAGGTTTTAGGATTTTCTTGAAATCAAAAAGTGCCTCTAAACTATCTGGATGAAATGTACTATTGATATTTCACTATTTCAGATAAAATAGATAATAAACCCAATATGATTATTGTTATTATCATTAGCTTAATGGAACCAGTCTCTGATGGTAGAATTTATGCAGTCGGAGGTGACTCAACAAATCCAAGTGCTCTTTGGTTCAGCCAGTCACAAAGCACAATCCTTTGCCATGAAGGTAACAGCGCATATTTTATTGCAGAGGGATGTAAAGTGTTTTCATCTGCATGCAATAGGGATTCATGGATGTGGCATCCTGTTTGTGAAATGCAGCCTGAGCTTCACATCGTGGTCATTCACCGAGACCGAAGCAGGAGCCCAGCTCTGTTGGTGATGGCTGGGGTGACTGCTGGAACGTGAACAAAGTAGGTGTTAGTGCTGTCAGTCATGTGTCATCTGAGGCATGGGCAGACTCTGCTGGTGTCACTGTGTCATGTGTTGGCGGGTGGTTTTGCTGGTGGTTAATGCGTTTACCAGGTTTACCCTCGATGTCCCTCGAGGGGCAGTGCGCTGGGTAACAAACTCGGTGTTTGTGGTTTCTGATAAAGGTATTTTCACCATCAGATGCGGAAACTGTAAAAGTCAGACTGTTGTCAAAGGGCAAACCTGAGCTGTTCCAGGAATGAGCATCTCATAGGAGGAGGTCCCAAAGCTGAGATGTGTTCAGTCTGCCGCTGGTTGCAGACTTCAGTCATCCTCTTCTGTTTTTTCTTCTTCAGAACATATGGGATTTTCTTTTATTGTCACTTTCCCACCAGATTCCTTGTAAAGAATGACTTCTTTCTCTTGAAATAAAAGAAAACATCAAAACTAAAAAAACCCAAACCCCAAGCCTGCAGGCTTTGCTAGCAAGCAGTTTAACCCGCTTTAGCCCACGCTGTTCTATAAAGGGCCCTTAGTTAAGCTTCTTGTGTTCCAACGTGCCCAGAAATTCCCTTTTGGGGTGTGGAGATCCATTGTCTGCTGTGCTTTATGAAGTACAGCACTGGTCCTGGCGAGCTTTTTCACTTGGGAGATGCCCAGCTGGATAATGTCAGAAGGACTTTGCCTTTTGAGGTTGGTGCTGCAATCAAGGGATGCTCTCAAATCAGGACCTGTCAGGTACATGTTTCTGTTTCAAGAAATGATCCTTTTCTTTCCTCATTCCCTTTCCCGATCCATCTTGCATTCATCTGCAGCCCCACTTCTTCCGCTGTCACTTCAGTCTTCCTCCCAGTTAATTGACTTGGGAGATGATGCTAATTTTCCCTGGTTGGGGCTGCCACCTTTGCTTTCTCCTCATCTCACATGCACATCATCTCTCTTCTCTTGGTTCCTAAAAGCCTGTAGGCAGATTTCCTGTGCTGCACAGGGAGAAACCCAGCACGTGGTAGCGACTCCTGCAACAAGTGGTTGTGTCTCTGTGCACTGGCTTTATCCTGGAGGCCTGGTTTTATTTCTCAGTGCAGACATTACTGTCAGCAGCAGGACTCCTGCTCTTTACCTGTTCAGAGCCTTTGGTCTTTCCTCCTACCTTTATCCCTCATGCACTTCGTTTTGGTTGTTCTTTGCATTCTCTTTATCGCAATGCTGCTTAAACCCCATAGACTCAAAGCACTTCCAACCCCCTCAGGTAGCTCCATAAGAAATACAGCAACCCTGATATTAATACCTGTTCTATCAGGGATAGGCTGTTAGTGCTGGAAATGATCTCTCTCCTCCCCCAGTATTTTACAGACGAGCGCTGAAAAGCGTCTTTATTCCGTTTGACTGTTGCTATTATGTGGCGAGGCATTCAATAAAAGTTGTGATTTATGAGATGTGTGTGGCCGTTGTTGTTTTTTGCTCTGTCATCTATCAGGGAGAGAAAAGCCAGGCCTGATAATTCTTGGCACAGAGCTTTTTCAGTTAAGAATGTCAGCTGTCAGCCTGTCAGGAGAAGTTATTTCTCTGGGTTTGTTTTAAATAGGCAGAGATCCTGCTTCTTGCTGCACCCCGTTGATAAGGGAGCGCTTTCTGTACTGCTGAAAAGTATGTCCCATGGCAAGGCCCTTAGTGCGTGCCCACTTCAGCTTCCCCAGCTTTGTGTTTTCAATGGGTGACAGCACTTGATTGCTTAATATATAAATGCATTCAGTGCCTCTTTTGCGGCTTTTATGTGGGATTTTTCCCCCTTTCTCTCTCACTGAATGCAGTGCCCTTTTTTCTCCCCTTCTCTGTGACTAGGTATTTTAAAAGTGGTCTTTTGCAAAATATGCGCACATTAGATAATCTGGTGTTGCATAAAAGCCCTTTCATATTTTGGGGGCTTTGTGCATGCATAAAGTAGACCTAATTGAAGACAGAGGCTGTTTGGCACGACTGCGAATACAAGGGTGGGGGACAGAGGGGAAGAATTATGTTAACTCAGGGTGATGGGGTTTTTCCTCATTAGTTATTTGCAAAAATGTCTCAAAGTCATTTTGATGCAGTGTACAATAGTATCACAAACTTGTGCTTTGCATCCTAAGTGCCTGGTTAGAGCACAGTTAGAAGCTGAAATCATTCCTCGATTAGTCCCTGGAGTCCTATCTAAGTCTTTAACTCTCAGCATGTGGTCTGTGATTTAACAATGGATGAAGGATTGCTGAACTCAAGCTGAATGTATAACCTGACATTTCCAAACCCGCAGCCCCTTTGCTTTCTCCTCTCCCCTTCTTCCTGGAGAAGATCCATCAAACCCTCACCGCAGCTAGCAGTGTATTTGCCTGCAGGGCAGAACTTTGAGCTGGGAAGACTGGCAGACCACGGTTTATGAAAATGGATGGGAAACCACTATCAAGCAGAGGCAAGGAAGGTGTCTGTGCAGTTCTTGGGTATTACATTGGGGCTGTAACTTGGAAACAGGAGGGAATTGGTCCTGCTGTCTGCATGCAGCTGTGGGTGCAGCTCATGATGACCTCCTTATTTTGATGCTGTAAGCCTTCACGTAAAAGGAAAACATTTCCCATGCATTAATTCAATCTGGACAGCTCATTTACATACTTCACATCATTGTAAAGATATGGGGCTGGAAAGGTGGGATGTAAACCTCTGTGAAAGGTTTTGTTGTTAACCTGCATGAACTGTTTTGATGTACAGCACCAAGCACTTAGCTTATAGATGCTCTCATGGTTCATAGGTTATTTCTGACAGATGCTGGTGTGGTCTCCAGCCCTGCGTCTGGCTATGGGAGTTCAGGCACAGGGCTTCTATCTTACATTGACATTCCCAGTGTAGTTACAGACATTGTGGTTCCTTGGGAGAAATGAAATCCCCCACAGCCCTGGGCAGTGGTGTTTGCTCTGTGTGCACTTTGGGACTTCAAGCTGAAGGAGGTTTCTCCAGTGCCAGCAGCACATCTGCCTCTTGAGGGGCGATCTGCTGGGGAAGGAGTTGCTGCTTCCCTCCTGGCGCTGTATCCTCTGCATCCCGCATCTCCTGCGATAGAGTTCAAGCTCACGTTACAGGAGATAGCTCCAGAGGTCTTCAGCTCAATGCCCATATACCAGGCAGGAGGTACATGTTAATGGCCTTGAGTCAAACTACACAAGTGGCTGCTCATGGGAAGCTGTCCCAGCTTTTCATGTCCTGCCGACCTGGAAATCCACTCATCCCGGTGACTTGGCCTTTTCATGTGAGATTTTTGGCAGTGTTGTAATGATGTAGGTACTTTCAAGTCTGTAAGTATATTGAGCTGTGATAGTCTTTGATACTGGCAGGGTTCTTGTACTGGGAAGAGAGTGTGATTGCAGCCAAATGCCTATTTTCAGTAACAAAATGATTATTAGAGACCTTTTGGTATTACAGATCAGGTGAGAACGAGTCCCTTCATCATAGCAGGCATTGCTCTGAGAGCCAGCAAGGCACCTACACAGGGCAGAGCCTTGGAGGAAGGAAGGAAGGAAGCTGCCTGTTGCGTGATGCTTCTGGAGGGAGGAGGCTTAAGCTGGTGACCAAAATGCCACAATTCAGTGATTTCTTTGAGCTCTGCAGCTCTTGCAGCCCCAGGGGGGGGAACAAAATGACAGAACTGTCAAAATGACAACAGTTCTCTTTTAATCCACTCCCTGTGCCAAGTTTTGTGAGCGCTGGAACAAGAGGAGCCTCGGGTTTGGGAACAGAGAGAGGTTTTGATGTCCTGATCTGCAGGGAGTTGGTTCTTGCTGATCTCGCTTGGAGGGTCAGGCTCAGAGTGGAGGTGTTGCCCAGATGTTCAGATCATTTGCATGCTTGGCTGACAGGGAGCAGAGCCTGTGAGCTCTGGTGTGGTTTGCTGGCTCCCTGCCTCCTGTCCTGGAGCCTCCCATTCCACATCATGTGTTTCTTTCCTCTGCATCCTCGCCTTGCAGAGGAAGCTGTGATGAGGCCGTCCCGAGGATCATTCAGACCATGGTTGCAGTGCACGAGTTGGCTTATTCTGGTGGATAAAGTCCGTCTGAACCCATCAAGGTCTTGCTTGGAGATGGTCTCATTAAAGCCCGGGTGCTGAGTCACTCGGTGTGTTCTGCCATCCAAATGCTAATGTATAAACACATCCGTTTGCACAGAATCTCTTGCCAAGTACTTGGGTTTACAATGTTAACAGCTTTAAATAATTTCTTCCTGGAGATAACTGATTTATTAGGCTCCTGCCCTTCTGAAGGCAGAGCTAGTCACAATTAACAAACAAAGCAGCATGAGGCAGTTATCATTCCTGGTAATAAATCTCTCAGTGTTGGGTACCACTTGCTAATGGGCTTTGGAAGTGCAACTATACGTCAGTCAGAGCGTGCCTTCAGTCTGGGCAGCGTGTGCATGTGGTGCAGTAGCTGTCAATGTGTTGTAGTGGTGACTGCTGCTCGTGCAACCAGGGGTGTGCTGGGGGGGGGGGGTGTGATGGGTTTGTGATCAGCAAGAGGCAGGGTCCATCCTTGCTCTGCTGCTGGGATTGGGTTGGGTTGGGTTGGGTTGGTTGCACGTTGTGTCTCAGCAGGACTTGTAGGTGTAGAAACCAGTGATCTTGCTTCAGTTACTACTGCAGAAGGGCAGCAGTGGTTCCCTTCCTCTAATGCACAGATGTGTGTGAGCTCCTGGGCTCAATGTGCTGTGGATAAATGAGGCACTTTGATTCTTTTGCTGGTGCTTTTGGGGGACCCAGAGCCTGGAAAAGGAAACTGCTCTGCTCAGGAAGTCAATGCAGGGAATAACTGCAGCTACCTGCTCTTTCTCCTCTGCTCAGGGGTTTACCAACTGCTCTCGGTCTGTACTTATTGATCCTCCCCTACTCCTTGGCCACATTTCTCACAATGACCCCCTTTCCTGCCCCTGTGTCTCAGTGCCAGCTCCTCTTCCAGCCCAGCATCCTCTTGTGACTCTTGGTCTTGATGGCACATGGCTAAGACATGAGCCCTCCAAGTTTTGGTGGCAGTTGTTGTTCCCTGACAGCATCTTTCTTTGGCTGCACACTGGTCCAGGACCTGTTAGTGTGGCTCCCAGCGCTGGGAGAGATTTCTTGCCGGGTTTGTAAAAATGATGTAAATGGATCCGACATCCTGGCCATAAAACATCTGTAACATTACACGTTTAGTTATGTTACTAGAGTCTCGAGTTCATTTTGATGGGTAGTATTTTATCTGCTGCTTTCCCCCTTCTGAAAGCAAAGCTTTCTGTAGAGGAGGATTTATAGAAATATATTTCTAGCATGAAAAAAAGTCCTGCACATTAAGACGTAGGAGTAAAGGAGAAATAATACCTTCTTTTGGAGACCTTGGCTGATTTATCTCTTGCTTGCTAGTTTGGTGTGACCTTCCTAGCTAGGAACAATGTCTTTTTATTCTTCCTTTAATAACAATAATGTCACTTACCAACGTCTTGTGCTATTCCAGCGTCTTCAAGTCAGCCTTTCAGTGGGTTAGGTGTTTAATGAGTGAAGCCTCACGGGCTCCATTGAGCTGTGGGGGTTTTGTTCTTTTTGTGGAAATCAAGGCACATCCCAACGTACTCAACCTAATGAGGCTTCCACAAATGCTACGACTTAAAATGTGTGCCTAAATGCTGAGCCCTGCAGACTCCAGCTGAGCTTCTCCCCAGGCTCTTCCATACATCAGCCCTATGGAGACTGAAGTGACTTGCCCTATGGTCAAGAAGTGAGTAAACATCTCACAAGGGAAAGAAGCTGTTGTAGCTGCACGGTGCTGCCTTCCCTTGGAAAAAAGTAGGAATGTTTTCTCTTGTCTGGCTTCCACTCTTCATTTGTGATGCTGCTCCTCAGGGGCCCTTTTATTCCTAGTCAAGGGTTATTTGATGTGCTTTAGAGCGACAACTATGTTGCTTTCATAATGGCTGGTGGGTTCCCTCCCTGGCAAGGGAAGCATCTCTCTTTTGTGAAGGTAGGAGTATTGTAATTCCTGCAATTCACCAACCCATGGGGGGGGGGGAGGGAAATGCAGCATTTCAGAGTTGTGGAAGTGTTTCAGCAGCAGTAATAGCCAAATCTGGACATTTTGCAAGATTTCAGTGGTCTCACATCAGAGGGGGAAGATCACCCTTGTGAAGAAGCCAAGCAGCATGTTGCATAGACATTAGCTTGACTCAGCAGATGAAGTAAAACTTGCTCATCAGTAACTGATTGCCATGTGCATCTATATTATGTAGATGAAATTAATCAAGGCTAAGGGTTAAAGTTTTCCATTTGTTCTTTTCAGAGAAATCATCTGGAGTACGTTGGGAGGGAGGTAAATTGCTTCACGCGTTCCTTTTCCCTTCCTGTGAAGTTTCCTTGCTTGAGCAGAGCATTATCTAGACTCTTAGCAGAGAGCTCTCATCACTGATTTGACAGGGTTATCATGAGAAATTAGTTGATACTAACTTAGAAGTATTTAAATGATGTTCTGCTTTCTGCACTGTAGAGGCAATAAACTTCTCTTTGGAGTGACCTCAGTGCTTGGAGCTGGGAGAATTTATAAACTCCCTAAGAATGCCTCTTCTGAGCCTCTGAATTGGGCTGTGCTATCGGATTTTGTTAAATGCTGTGTGAAACCTCCAAATGCCTTTCTTCCTTCTTTTTAGTGCATGCTTAAAGAAGGGGTTGTTGGTAGCACCAAAAAGGCCGTTGTAGCTGTAGACCCACATGTGTTTGGGCATACTGACAGAGCAAGCTGCTTGCATGCTCAAGGAATGGCTGGTGGAATGGTGTAACTGCTTTCTCCAGGATGTGGCAGTGGGAGTTTGTGGGCTTGGGAAGCCCATCTGGTTGGTAGACAGCAGCCTGGGGTTGAACATGGCTTTGAGCTTCATGGGCCATTTGGTGCTCAACCTTGGGAAGAGCTTGAGGCTGGCAAGTGGCACCAGAGCTTTTCAAGTGTGGGCTGTTGTGATCCACTGTCTTTGGAGCCTTACTCCACAGTGACCTTGAGCATGCCCTTGTAAACGTGTTCTTTCACAATTGGAGGACACTGGTTTTCTGGTTGTATTATGGATGTGGCACACAATGGTTCTTTCTAGAAGATGGTACACTATAAATAGAGGAGCTGATGAACATTGTAGTGCTCGCTTAATGCTGCTGCCATGTCTTTGAATGTGAGCTCCCTGGGCACAAAGCCATCTCTGTCTCTTTTTGCCTGTGCAAGGTGAAGTTTTGCCAGTAGCCTGTAGCTTTAGGACTGGAGTCTTAATTGCTTCCCACTGGGACCTTTGTCCCTGCGTTACCTGGGCATTGCAGAAATCCCACCCCAGTGCACAGTCACACTGGGCAGTGCTCTGCATCTGTAGTCCTGAGGTGTATTCATTTAGAGATATCTTAATTTACCCTTATTAATGCAGGTTTTAAGCTGATGAGTTGTCAGGCCTTAGAGGAGCTGTCTGCACTCAGCTAATGTGGAGAGAGAGCTCCCTTCCTCACCATGCCGTGTATGAGGAGCTAAAGCAACCAGGGGGATTGAAATAGATATTCCTCTGTTTTCCCCTCTTCCTGCCTCTGAGCTTTCTGTCACCCATAAAAGAGTTAACTAGAGCACGGTGGAAGGGAGCAGCCCTGGGGGATATGCTATAACTGATTATAGCAGGGCTGTGGGGGTATGATCTATTCCTGTTCTCCAGAGCGGGTGCAGTCTGGCTTGGGTGGATTTTGCTTTATCTGTTGATCCAGAGCTTGAAGACAGATTCTGCTCTCGCAGCTGGGGCTGATTTTCAGGAGGTTGGGTCTCCCATGAAGGGAGCTCTTCATGGTGGTGCATGTGCCCAGGGTGAAGGGATGGCTTGCAGAGTGCTTTAGAGGGGGTATGGGATGCTCCCCCCTGTTCCCAGGCGTAGGTTGTGGCCTGTGATGGGCTGCTGTTGGTTAACTGTATGTGTGAGTGAATGAGGGGCTGGTCCTCCCAAGGGCACAAACAGGAGAGTTCAGTTTGGTTGTAGTTGGGAAGATGAGCAGGAAGAGCTGTGCTGGACCCAGGCCAGGTTTGCTTGTGAAACTCCACGAATGGCTGTGGTGATTGCTGCCAATTCAATCTGTCACAGGAAAATCACTTTGTGTGTTCTGTCTCCAGCTGATGGCGTAGTCATGGAGGGAGAGAAATGAAACACCAACCAAAACCTGACCCTCCCAAAGTTAACAGCAAAACCAGGAACAGCCAAAACAGGGACAGAGTCACCGGTTTTGTGTATGAATGGATAAGGAGAATACAAGCAATCTGTATTGTCCACAGGAATCGAGGGAACTGATTTAGCCAGCTGGGAATCTGTGCTGCTCCTTTGGATCAAAGAGCCCTTTCATTCCTGCATACCTTCCTATAGCTTGAGTTGGTTTCCAGGGGATGGCATTAGCTTGCGCAGGGGTCAGGCAAAAGGTATTTGCACCGGTTAAGTCCTGCTGAAATCCTATTTTGAATACTTAGGTGTGTTACATGTGGCATGTAAAGCATTGCTGCCTTTGTACAGGATGGAGTTCTTCCTGCTGCTGGGGAGCTCGAGAGTCCAGTATTTGCTTAGCTGATGGTACATGGTCAGCAAAACATGTCCATCATTTGTCAGCCATACAGCCTGGGGACAGGGATGGATCCTGTGTGTTCTCTTACTTGGTGAGTGCAGGAAGGTTGTCAGCTTTCAGTACATGTTGCTTTGCATCATGGTTCAGTTTGGCTTTAATAGCTTTAGGAACTTCCTGTGAGGATCCTGGAGGCAAAAGGGGAAAAAAAGCTGGAGAATTCTTGCTTATGGTTTGTGCTCTGCCAAAGCAGCCCAGCAGTTTAGTTAACAAGATCACTTCCTGTGTTACATGAGTTATTGTTGGTTTTAATTAGAGGTAATGCTGTAGTTTGAATGTACAACACAATGGGGTATAAAATGCAGTTCAGCATATATAGCAAAGATGATCTTTCCAATTATAAACCTATTTAGAAGGCGGATACATTAGAAATGATGAAATGTCAAGCTGCAGATTAGGTGAGCAAGCTGGAATGCGCATGCACCCACGCATCCACTTGGCTGTACAGGAAAGAGGGAAGTGCTCTAGAAAACAAGTCTGTGTGCATAATTAGCTTAATCTGACATTAGTGCTAATTTCAGCATTTGTGATGCAGGTTCGCTCTTAGTACCCTGGTCCACTTCTACCACGCTGAGAAGTTGAGGATGCGAAGCTGTAATGAGTTCCACAGGGTGTGAACCAGAGCCAAGTTCCTACACAGGTTTCCAGGGTGTTCTCTGAGCCTCGTATGTGTTCCTTTGCTTCAGTGCCTCTTTCTGCCGTGTGCTCATGTAGGAAGTGCTCCTGGTTTAAGTGGAGATGTGGTGGCTTGGAAAGCATCCCGATGTTCCTGACTCCGCTACCGTGTCGTGTAACTGTATTGCACCTCTGGATAACCCATTCTCAAAGCACATGTCTGAGATTTGAAATTCTGGGAATTCTGCAGAATATTTCATGAGCTTAAAATCCCCTTTGGTCATTTTTAGTAGCTGTAATGTGAGACAGTTTCATTGGGAGAGAAAAGCCACCAAGAAGCTAAGTTGGTACATGAGTATGTGAGGATACGAATGGAAATGGAACTGGAGGCTCTGACTTTGCAAAACTCCAGTTCCTTCATTTTGCTTGAGCTGTTCGGGATTTGCTCATGGAGTGTACTAACGTGTTTGGGACAGGATTGTTGTTTCCTGAGACTGTGTCCTCAGCCTGTGGTAGAGATTCCCCTGGTATGTCCCAGTCCAATCTTAATTACAGCCTTAACCTTGCGGAAAGTGGCATAAAGTGAGAGGAGTCATCCTGCTAAAGCAGAGTGCTGTTTTCCTGCTTCTGCCCCACCTGGAGTGTTTGCTCAGTTTCAGAACACAGAGGTGAATGTGTTTCTCAGAAGGCAAGGCAGTGAAGAGCTTGTCACCTTGACTGGCTCTTCACAGCAGTCGTCACATGTGTTTTGATTAACTGCAACCCCAGAGCAGCACACAAACAAAGCGATTCTGCAGGTACTTACAATTAACGGACTCTGTAACCAGCCTTAGATCTCACTGTCCCCCGTCGATTCCTTCTGGAGTAAGACAGACACCTTCAGTATACGAAAGCTTCAAACCCATCTAAGATCTGCTTCTGCGGAGCCCTGCGATAGTGAACGATAGATGAATTACGCTGCAGATTGCAAAGACATGAAGCTGGAAATGGTGTGGTTTTGGTGTGACCCAGATCTCTCAGAGTCATTCATAAAACATGGGCTTGTGATTGATTCACACAGATCACTTCCCATTGCCCAGACGCTGCTCTTCCACCCCAGGCAAGGAGCAGATGGAGCCACTCTCTGAGGGGCTTGAACCCCAAATCACTGCAGGTGACTGAATCCTTTTGCTGTTTGTGGGAGCCCCCCCACTGGAAATGACCTCCAGAAAGCAGATTGTAAATTAACTCACAGGGAAAGATATGGTTCCTCAGTGGCTTTCACTGGGGGATGGCAGGCTAGGACTCTTAGGTTAGGGCTTTTTGATATAATAAAATAATGAGTATGAGTGTTTTCCTTAGGTATATACATAAATGCTTTTCTATACTTACTTTTTTTTTGTTATAGATAAGCTGATTTATTTTCTGAGCCAAATGAGAAACTTTGATTTTAAAAATCCTTCAACTCCTCGGTTGGCTCAGTTCCTTGTGCCTCTGATCACTTGTCATCTTTAATGGTTATTTCTTCCTAATATCTAATCTGACTCTCCCCTCTGGCAGTTAAAGCCATTCCCCTGTCCTGTCCCTACATCCCTTGTCCAGAGCCTCTCTCCAGGTTTCCTGGAGCTCCTTTAGGCACTGGAGCTGACCTAAAGTCTCCCCTTCAGGAGCCTTCTTGTCTCCAGGCTCACCCAGCACAGCTCTCTCAGCCTGGCTCCAGAGCAGAGCTGCTTTAAAAGCTGTTATTGGTGGTTCAGGACCTCATAGAAGGTGCAGCAAAATCCCAGGGTTAGTGAATACTTCTGGGTATTTGTACTGATTTTTGAATGCTCTCTCATGTTTGGCCAATGTGTTTGCAAACCTTTGGTATTAGACTGCTTGTGCTCCAAGTCTCCGGGCTGTGGGTCTGGTGCAGGGCTCTGTAGGAGCTCTGCAGTGTTCACCCCGATGAAGCCCTGCCTCCTAACTCCTCTGTTGGGGTGGTGAAGGAGGATTTGCAGGTTAGAGCAGGACTTGGAGGCTTTGTTTCCAGTTGGTCCCAGTCCCGCCGCAGTCATCTAATCATTGCAGAGCGGTGAGCCTGTACCAGCACGGACAAGTCAGCAGCATGCAGCAGTTACCTGGTGTTGGTGTTGGAGACAGCACAAACGGCAGCTCCTCTGCTCTGCTGGGGCTGTCCTGGGTGCCCTGGGTTCCATCTGAGCTGAGCACAGTGCTGGTCTCACCGATGGCCGTGGACAGCCCCATGGCAGTGGGGTGAGATCCAGATCCATATGAGGAGAAAGCTGGTTTTCAGCCCCGTGCGTGTTGTCTTGACCATGTCTCCTGGGCTGATCGTTGGGTTGGGGTGAGAAGAGGACTCCGTGGTTGAGTCAGATGGGGCTGAGCCCATGGTGGGTCTGTGGCACGTTGTTACCTTGTGCTGTGGGTGAATGGAAGGCGATGAACCCTCCTGTTGAGGCATGTCAGGATGGGAGAATTGCCGCCAAGGCTGCACGTTACTGGTGTTCCTTTGCTGAGGGGAAGACGTGTAGTAGTAAGGCTATTGAACCATCTCTTCAGGAAAAGGCAGATTGTAAAAGCAGGCTTAATTTTGTGCTTCACTTTTGTACCAAAGAGCCGATTCCTGAACCCATTTCCCAGCCCGCAGCACATCTCAAGGCATTAAAATATTGTGAATTTGCTTGTCATTACCAATATTTCCTTTGACTGAAGCTATTGAAACAAAGTAGGGTTTTTTTTCCCTTTTACCTTAACCTTCAATCTTGCCTCTAACAGAAAGAGCTCTTTTCTGTCTTTCTTTCCTGGTCAAATATAAAAATGATGATAATTTCAAATATTGCTTTAGAATAATTGCTTTCCTCCCCCTTTTGTATGACAACAGAAGCTTGGCCTGATCTTAAATCAGATGCTGGCAGGCAGAGGGCTCTTGACAGCCCTGCAAAATCCTTTAGTTACAAGTCGGCTTTAGCCAATTCTTTATTTGTAAATGACAATTTTCTACAGAAAAATATATGCTTGGGCTCCAATTTGGGAGCCCAGATTGCGGCCAGGGAAAGTAATTGAATTTTTACACTGCCTTTTTTCTGTCTTTTCTTCCAACTTAGGCAAAAAAAAAACCTCAAGTGAAGCTCTATGAAGCACGTTAGGGGCTGATGGAGGGAAATATCCACCCCGCTTCATTTGAGCAGCAGTGGAGGCAGCAGCGATGTGATGCTTAATGTGTTCTGCACTGAGAGCTTTGGGGCTCCTCCGAGGTTTTGGGTGGATGGCTCAGTTCTGTGCCTGTGCTGCACAGCGCTGTGTGTCATAAAGCCTGGGGGGCAGTTTGGAGAGCCCCACTGCTCGCAATGGGTCTCATGTGTGTCCGGCCAACTGCCCTGTGGTGTTCCCTTTGCATTGCTCCAGCATTTGCTGGTTGTTGTGTGACCAGGCAAGTCCTGGTGCTGGAGTTAGGGGGCATTTTTTGCCTCTGGTCTTTGTAAGTTGGCTTCTGTCATGCAGAAACCAAACTCGGCTGCTTTACTGCATGAATTTGTTATGGATGTGTGTGTTGGCTTCTTGAGTTAGCAGTCAATGTTGGCTTCAGAGCATCTCTATATGGTGGCTAGGCTGCCCATGAGCTGTCTCCAGTTGTGAGGTCACTGCCTGCTCTAAGCTGGGGCATTTCCCCTCTGTCCAGCCCTGTCAGAGCATGGTGACAATGTTGTCCTGGATCTGCCACAAGGGTTAAATGGTTTGGGATCAGCCCACCAAAGACACCAGCTTCCACAGGCACGGTTAGGGATCTGTATCCTGCCCACCTCAAAGGGCTTTGGGTTGTGGGTAATGGGTTATGTGGCACAGTGTTCTCTGTAGGGAGTCCAGCATCGTCCCTGCACTTTGTGTGGACCAAACTCAGGTGTGCGTGGGTCAGCAGGAGGAGCTGGGTGCTCAGCTGGGGTCTTGGGGAACACAAAGGAGTTTGTGAAGGGCCCGATCCTGCCCTTGTGGACAGTGATACATAAACATTTGGGTGGGAGGTGGTTTGTGGCAGCTGGAGGAGCCCTGGATCAGCAGCTCTCACCATCTTCCTTAATCTGATTGTTTCTCAAGTAACTGTGCAAGTTCTCTTTAAAGTGAGCCATGGAAACTGAATAACACAACTCTTCAATGCAATGTAATCACCTTTTGCCTATCAAGGAGCATGCCTTCTGCCTTTGGGAGGGAAGGGGGGGAAGTGGCTTGTTGTCTTTGAGACAGCAGCTGTGAGGATACCGCACTTGGATCCTTCACTTCTCTTTGCATTGAGCAGCACAATAAAAAACACTTATTAAAACAAAATATCCAGGGGCTAAAGTTGTTATTGAGAGGCTGTGCTTAGCCGTGCCTCGGAGAAAACCCAAGCAAGACAGAGCAGGGAAAAGCACCTCATCAAATAGAATCTGACCTGCTTCTGTAAAGGACTATTCCCTTTAAGTGGGTTAGGGATGGTATCCGAAGAGTATTTCTGTTCTGCACGTACTGTTTGAAATAATCTGGTTAATCCATGTGCTTGTCTTGTAATTTCTTACAGATGGTCACAAGAACAAAGAAAATATTTGTAGGTGGATTATCGGCTAACACGGTAGTGGAGGATGTAAAGCAATACTTCGAGCAGTTTGGCAAGGTAAGGTTCTGCCCCAGTGTGCACGGTGTGGTTTGAATTCCTGTCCTTTGCCTTCTTCCTCCTTTCTTTTTGAAGCGTGTTTTGGAAACAAACCCGCAGGGAGTGCTGTGCTCGAAGGCCACGTTTGGTTCCCTCAGAGGAACTTCTCATAGCCTCTGGAATTGCTGTTGTTTGTTGCATGTGTACAGCATTGCCAGTGCTGTTTCATTAAAGAGAGTCACTGGGAGGTGAATCTGTGCGTGTGTAAATCGGCCTTCTGGTTGGCCCTGACTGCAGTGGCAACAGGAGCAGGTAGACCTGTTGGAGGGAGCTCTTTAGGTGGTGAAAATGCCTGGAGGAACTAATGAATAGGCAGAGCAATACGGAAGTCCCTAGAATACCCATTCCTTATTTAAACATCTTCGTGCAAGATCATGTGAAATCCTGACATCACTTGAAAGAAAGTGTATGCACAGCAGGAATCCCAACCATGCCAGAATAGTCTTTTCTGTGGTGGAACAGCTCAAACCCCAGGCTGCAGCTGGTGCTTAGTGCCATCAGCTTCCATGGAGCGTTCTGGACCCAAGGCTTTGGGATGCTTGGTCAGGAGTCCAGCAAGGTGTAGAGCTTGCAGAGCCATCTGTTCCAGGAGCAGTTTGTGGTACACCTTCCGTGGAGACTCCTGTCAGCCCCACTGCCTGCGGGGCTCCATGCAGCTCAATTCCTATCTCTCAAGTACACCAGCTGGTGGTTTGGGTGTGTGATTGCATGAAGACACAACAGGGTAACCCAAAGCAAAGCAGCTCCCGTTCCCTGTAGTTCATTTATGTGTCTCTTACCTGCCCTGAAAGCCTTGTTTGGGCAGTGCTTTGTTGAGGGCTGAGGGGGTGAGTTTATAAATGATCCCTGTGCTGGATTGATAGTTGTTTTGCAAACCTTTCATGTTATTTGCAATAATAATCTTCGATTCTGGCAGGATGTTTACAGCCTGCTGAGCCTTTTATTAAAGGATTACGCGAGCTTTTGGATGTTTCTTCTGTAGTTACTTCTAATTGCAGAACTCTTCTAACCTGTATTTTTGAAGTTAATAATAGTTTCAGTGGAAGTGCTTTGCATATTGTCTGGATGCTGCCTTAATATAGTCTTTTTAATTTCACCATCTGGTAGTTCCATGCTTGCAGTTTTACAGTCCCTGAGAACGCAGACAACGAGGCTGTGTCTTTCAGGAGTGACTAGTGATTTGGGATGCTTCAGTTCTGCCTTTCTTGAGGTGGCTTAAAAGAGGTTTTCTTTTCCAAAGGCAATGCTTTTGGGAAATCAAGTGTTTTTTTCAAGTGTCTTAATATGAAGGCTTAAATTAAGGTGCTGAAAATAATTGCACAAGGTGTGATGGAGGTGGAACCTGTTCCTCTGGCAGTATATGCTGCCGAGGCTGCGTGGTCCAGTCCTCGGAGCTCAGCTCCTGTAGGACTTGGGCTCACAGGGCTTGGTCCTTGTGATACCAGGTGACATTTTCCATGTGGATCCCTCTTTGATGCTTCCATGTTCTAGCTTGTGGGGAGGAGATGAATTGGTGAGGTGGGTGATGTTTTGAGGAGAGGCTTCTTGGTTGTGTCACTGTGTCTTGACCTTGCATACAGGTGTTCAGGTTCTATCTGCTGTGCTTTGCTGTTCATCAACTGAGACAGTTTAGGTTGTGGGGTGTTTCAGGTGCTTCTCCCCAAGGCTCTGGTGGTGAGGAGATGCAGAGCTGGTTAATGATCCAAGGAGCCTGTGTTCCAGCTGAATTAGAAGACTCATCAATGTGCTGCAGTGGGTGTGATGTTGCATTCAGCTATAATGATCCAGAGTGGCCCTATGGCTTCCTTCTTCATTTGCTTCTCCACCTTTCCTTGATTCCCTTGCTCAGATTGCAAGCTCTTTGTGGCAGGTACTGGTAACCCATCCATGCACTGCTTAAGGGACAAGCCTCTCTCTCCAGTGAAGCCATTGCAATGCAGACGGCACATGGCGATAGAGTAGCAAGCCTTGCATTTGCTTAGCACCTCCTTAAAATAAAGCAAATTGCCTTACCTGAGGTGCAGAGGAGCCACCCATGTTTGATAAGAGCATCTCAGGTGACTTGCTCTTTGAAATGCGGAGCTTATTTACTGGTGTGGAAAAAATTGCTTACCTACTGCTGTGCTGCTTGAAATCCTGTTTGTACTTGCTGCAGAGAAGAGCTTTGCAGCCAGGGGAGGTTGTTTTGGTAACTGGATGTAGCTCTCCACATACACGACGTGTTTAGAACAGCTCCAGCTTTGGGGCTAGCTCCTTTAACTGGAGCTGGCAGGAAAGGACGTGAAGTGTTGAATTGGAAACTGCAGCGTTTTGAAAAGTAAATGCCAGGGTCTATTTTTCCTCCAATAAAAGAAAAGTGCATTAATGAACCCTCTTCCCTGACTGCACCACTGAAAACACCTCCTGTGAGAGCACCAAAACACGTGGTAATGAAAACTCCTGAGGCTTTGATTGTGAAAGTTCTAACAGTGATTATTATTTCTTTCTGTAAAGCCCAGGATCTGAAGGAGTCCCAGCTTTGGTTTTATGAAGATGGGCATCCCTGGCTGCTGTAAGCTGTGGAGGAAAACTGGGGAGTCATAGAATCATGGAATGGTTTGTGGTTGAAGGGGCCCTAAAGCTCATCCAGTTTCAACCCCCTACCACGAGCAGGGACACCTTCCACTAGAGCATGTTTCTGCAAGCCCCATCCAACCCGGCCTCAACTGTCCTGGTACCTAATCCTGGTAGTCGCATGCAGTTGTGTCTGTGCTGCTCTGTTATTTCAGTCAGAGATGTTTCTAACATTCTGGCAAACGCAGTAATTCATCGACATCACCCATCTGCAGCACTGCCCTTGTGCTCAGTGAAAAGCTGGCTGTTAAGACCGGGTTGTAAATGAGGAAGTGCTAGAAGTGAGGAGATCCAAAGGGAAGCTCAGTGGGGCTGCGCTTTTCTCCCCTCTGGGGAGGCCCCAAGTTCTGCCTGGAGCCATCAGCAGGTCTGTGGCTTTCTGGAGGTGTAAGCAAAGTGATGCTGGATGAGATCAGGATGAGTTGGGGCATTTCAGGCTTCTGGTATCATTTAAAGAAAAGGGGAAGAAGAAGCACGAACCTCTGAAAGCCTCACCCTGACTGTGCCCAGCAGAAGAAAGCAGAAGGAATTGCACTCCTCAGGACGTGTGTGTTCTGCACCTTTTCAGCTGGAAGGGACTG
This sequence comes from Forpus xanthops, assembly GCA_032466535.1. Taxonomy (NCBI): domain Eukaryota; kingdom Metazoa; phylum Chordata; class Aves; order Psittaciformes; family Psittacidae; genus Forpus; species Forpus xanthops. The sequence goes on along the minus strand of JASSUY010051796.1, from coordinate 52,454 downwards.
ATGATAAAGGGGTTCTTAGGGTCCGTTTTTACTAGGTAATACTCCCTTTAGAGAGCTCCTGTGAAAGTTGTGCAGTCCTTAGTTTGCGACTTGCAATTATACTTCACATGGCGAGCTGTGTAATTAGTTTGGAAGACTTATGCCTAGTCATTGGTTTATCCTAATCGGCTTTGGCTTTTCCCAACAACAAAGTGAGCTTATTTTCCTAAGCTGAAACAACTCTGCTCCCTTTGTTCCTCTCTTTTATTGTCTCATTCCTTTCATTCTGTTTTACTGCCAAAGTTTTGTTTCATTAGGCCTACAAGTCATTTCCAATCCAGTGGGCTGCTACAATAAGGCCTTTATAACTCAGCTGCCCTGGTTCCCATGTCCCTTCTGGTCTGGAGCCAGGACTTGCTGTTTGACATGGGATTTTAACCCTTTCAGTGCCCCAGCTGCCAGCACCCCTTTTGTCCCCATCAGAGAAGTAAAGGCTGGGATCAGGGTGGATTGGTGGGACCATGGGATGAGCCCATGGACCCAAACAGTTGCCTGTGGCTGTTAATGGATGTGTCCATGTGGTTGGGCTCCAGGCACAATGTTTGGACCCAATTACCAAAAACCAGTTCCAAGTAAAATTCTTCTCACTGGAATGCTGTAATGAACCTTGGTGGGAACAGCCCTCCGAATGAAAAGGCCACTGAGTCCTTCCAGCCCCTGCTTCCAGCACAATGGGAGCAGGGCTGTGTTAAAGGTACGTTTCAGTTGTCTTGAGCTATTAGATCAGCCCGTGGATGGTGCTGTAGAAAAGATGCTGTTTTGTTGTGTGGGGAGAACCCGTTCAGAGAGAGACCCTTGAACAAGAATGGTGATTTGTAGATGAGATGTGGAAATAGTTCTGTGGGTAAACAGTAGTTTTCCATACTGTTATTTGTGAGTGCTGCAAGAGTAGTGCTGGTGCTTCCAGCTGCTCTCCTCCTCCTACAGTCTCAAGCAGCAGTGTTTGCTCTACGTTTTCTCCTTCCCAGCAATCCTAAAGCAATTTTTGGGGAAGGCGGTTGTGGCACTTGCTTTTTACTTGGAATTTTCAGATGGAATTGGAACCAATCAGCACGCATGAATCCTGTTCTCTGCTCTGGCTTGCCACGAGGCCCCCAGACAACTTGCAGGCATGTTTCAACTCTGCTTGGAATATGTTATTTCCTCAAAACCAGCTTTTAAGGTTTGGGAATTTTGAAACAAGGCAGGATTTCACAATTACCTCTCTGGATCCAAAGGTTTTGTGCAGACACTTGTTATTTCCTGTGAGACACAGAACAGGCCAGTGGAATAATAGCATCTTGCTTCCGATGGTGGGGGCTTTGCTGTGGAGCTGTTGAGCTTCTGGAGGCTTGTTGTCTTCCCACCTCTCCCTTCTGTAGCCAGGACTTGCTGTTTAGTGGCAGTTGAGCAAGTGAGAGGAGAGTCACTTCTTTGCTCCAGGCTCAGCTCGGGAAGCTGAAGCTGGGAGCAGTGAGGAGCTTGTGGGCACAAAGTGCGAGAATGAGAGCTTCTCCTTTGCTTGTACGATGCACTGTGGCACAGCAGTGTAGATAGGGACCAGTTTAACCACTGCAGTCTTGTAATCAGGTCCCTCTGCCTCCTCTGTGTGCTGGGAAGGGGACGGTGCGATCCGCACACCTGATGGGGTGGTTTTACATAGTGTGCTTCCTACTCTGGCAGCTGTGAAAACATGGGAGAGAGAGTTGCCTGGGTGTGAAGGAGTTAATGTGCCCTCCCAGTATTAACCACTCCAGTGGTTTACTTTTCCCTGAGACCTTGAGCGTGGCCTCTGAAGATGTTATTACAATAGAGTTGTTAGCATGAGAAAAGGTGGTTTTCTCTCCATGGGTTCATTTGGGGGGGATTTGGAAGTCTCTGTGAGCTTGGGGCTAAGGCCAGAGTCAGGAATTCTGCTTGTCTGAAAGTGAAAGCTCAGTTAATTTAGCCTTGGCATCCAGTTTGAATTGTATTGTTAGGTCTGGTGGACATTGATATGTAGATTAATGGTCAATAGGATACACGATGGTCTATTCTTTTAAGTATTTGCTTTGCAGGAGAGTTGGGGTTTGTTCTGAGAAGTTGTTGGCCTTTCACATTTTCCAGCACTGTATTTCCAGGTTCAGTGTTGGTGAATTGGTGATATCTTATGAAATGGACAGGTTTGAACTCTGTTATGTTCCAGGCTATAATAGTCAGGGTTCCAAAGCATTTGTGATATGCAGTAAAATAGTGTGTTGGCGTTGTTTTAACTGCTGCTAACCTCGGTGCTCCCTTCCAGGGTGACTGAGCTCAAGACCTGGAGTGAAATAGCTTGTTGCTCGTTATACTCTTTTTTTGTGTGTAACTTGGAGTCATAGAATAGTTAAGGTTGGAAAGGACCTTAAGATCATCCAGTTCCAACCCTGAGAGAAGCTGCGCCATTTGAATCCCTTCACCTCCTTAAACCAGCAAGCAATAGACAAACACATAATTTTTTGCAGCATGTGATGAGTTTGGGGTGATGAAAACCAAGGTTTGGGGTGCTATTCTGTTACAGTGCCATGGAAGCAGGGTCCAGCCTTGCTCACTCTCCTGCTCTGCCCTTTGCTTGTGCTTGAAAGTGCCACTATGTCCAGATTGCCTTTTTTAGAACCTTATGTCCATGGTATTCCAGAGGATAATGAATGTTTCTTTAAATCTTTGCTTTGGCATGGGGCAGAGACACCTGGGACACTGGAGTCCCTCATGGCCTAAAGCACTTGTGTCATTCCTCCTCCCTCCCGCACACTGTGGCCTCTTCAGTTTTTAAAGGGACTGAGAAACTCGATCGTTGCTCGAAGAGAAGTGGGTGTTTGCATTCCGTCAGGGCATGCTCGTGCACAGGACATCACTTTTTAGGTGGTCTGCAATAAGACGCATGCTTTGTGGAAGTGGTTTCTACCTGGGCTTTATGGAAGAGGAAATGTGAGCGTGGTTTGTGGGCACGGAGGCTCTATCAGGGCTCAGCACAGGTTTGAAGCACGGTTTTGTTTCCCTTTCTACTCTGGTTAAATGAAACAGGAAGAAGCTTCTGTGCTGCAGCACTGTAAGCCATGTGAGGTGAGGTAATGGTGGTGAGCCCCCGAGCATCTGTCTCCTGTTTCCTGCATGCCACCCACTTGCTGTCTGACGTTGGGCAAGCTGCTTTATCATGCCTTGCGTTTCCTACGTGATGAGCTCTGCAGGGCATGGGAAGCACAGACATACCAACACTTTGGGCAAACTCTGTCAGTGTGGACTCAACGCAGACAGGCACAGTCACCCTGGTTGTGTCAGTGGCCATGGTGGCAGCACCAGGGCCGGTTCAGGTCACACAATCACAGCCTGGTTTGAGTTGGAAAGAATCCTAAAGCTCATCCAGTTCCAACCCCCTGGCACAGGCAGGGACATATTCCCCTAGACCAGGCTGCTCAAAGCAGCCCAGCTTCAAGGAACCCTAGCAGCAGGGCCTGCATCATAGAATAGTTAGGGTTGGAAAGGACCTTAAGATCATCCAGTTCCAGCCCCCTTACTCTGGGCAGGGACACCTCCCACTAAACCATGCCACCCAAGGCTATGTCCAGCCTGACCTTGAACACCTCCAGTGATGGAGCATTCACAACTTGGGCAACCTGTTCCAGTGCCTCACCATCCTTTGCTTAAATTGTACATACTTTAAGACAACCAGATGAGCTTTAAGGTTCCTTCCAAGCCAAACCATTCTAAGACTGTATTTCCAACATATGCTGCAGAATTGCATCAGATTCTGCTTCGACACGTGAGGTGTAGGCTCCTGGACTCTCCAGGAGGTTCTTTACAAATGCAGGCACTGCTCGTGACATCCATCAGAGGATAACCTGCATCCAGACCTCGTGTTCTTTGGGTAGCTCCAGCTGAGGGTGCCAATGCTTGGTCTTGGGAGAACTCAGGATTTAACATTGATTCTCTAAGGAGAACATAGCAGTGATTATTTAAAACTTTGTGGGGAGCAATTGAAGCTTGCACCAGGTTGCTCACAAATTCAGGGTAGGCTCACCAGGTAAAGTGAGCTACTTAATCAGTTGGAGAGTGTGTTTGATCATTGTCATCGTGCTCCATAATGAACACACCAGCATTGAGTGACAGGCTGTGAAACGGAAGGATTTTCTAAAGGCAGCTCTGCTTCTGGGCCCTTAAGAAAAGGGATTTTAAATGTATCCAGGAGGAACTTCAGATCGGTTGTTCCGAATGTGGAAAAGGGGCACAGGTTGCTAGAGGGAGGTGTGACAGCATTTCCATGTGCAAAGGAGTGGTACTGGGTTACCATCACCCGTTGAGCTGGTGCGGTGCAGGGTTGGGACCTGGTGGTTCTTGTTTCGGTTGTGTGCTTGGTCCTTCATTTATCCCTATGGTTTTCCACCAGGGTGCTAAGATGGCACAAGAGAATTTTCAGGCAGTGCTGGAGGTGAAATAACCCAGCTTTGCTCACACAGACTACAGTGAGGTGCAACCAGCTTAATTAAATCATGCTAGTTCTGTAGCAGTAGAATACGCAGTTCATTGACATCCATCTTCCACATGTCTATCTCTCTTAGGAGAACTTAGTATTTCTTTTTCTGGAGAAGGAGTGTGCCTGGGAACACTTTTTTTTTTCCCTAGAAAATCAGTTTCTGGTGAAAAATGTGTGTGTTTTGGTGCAGTGGGGCAGCAGCCAAGCGTGGCAGCGTGGTCCCCATCAGTCCTGTCAGTAACCATCCGGTGCTGGGTGATGTGCCAGCCCAGGGAGGGAGAGATGGGGGGAGTTGTGCTGTAGTGTATGTGTTTATATGGAAAGAGGCTTGTGGTGCAGTATATGCATTTATATAGATAACTTCAGAAACGGGGACAAGGGCAAAGTAGCTCAAATGAAGAGCCAATTAAGATAATCTAAGAAGAACGGGGATTAACTGCCTCTTAATCTGAAGGATACCTAAAATGCATGTGGCCAGTTTAGATCCATCAAATGTTGTCTCTGTCAGGGACATTCGGAAGGGGTTGGGGGTCAGTAGGAATTAACAGTGAGCCCTGGACAATAGGTTGAAAGCACCAATGTTGTTGGACTAGTGATCTGGGCTCTGATGGGTCCTGCCAGCGGAATATATCACAAGATACACCTCTTTGCAGTAATGTCATAGCCGTGGAGGCTTGAGGAAGTGTTGGATGTACTGTAAAGTAAAGATTGCTCATATAAAAGGAGTTCACAGTTTGCAGTTTTTCTTTCCAGTGGCAAATCTATCAGGGAAAAAGCTGCTGTGTGTTTTCTTATTTCAAGTGAGTTGCAGTGCCCATCACGACCTTTGCTGAGGCTCCAATGAGACAGGTTGTGGTCCAAAGGAGGCAGTGATGCACATTCCCCTACCATCGGCTGCTTGTGAAGTTGAGGTTATGTTTGCACGGCTGCTCCAGGACGTGGATTCTAAACCTCAGCCAACACCCTGTGTGCAGGGGACCCCGAGGATCTTCATTGTAAGGCTGGGGTTGGAGGAAGGGGTGCGTGGTAAAGCCGCGGTGATGCTCTGCTTTGCGGGAGCTGCTGTGCAAGCGCTGACTTTTCGGGAGAAGGTCCCTGTGTTGACTCTATTACTCTGATGAGTGGTTTAGCGAGTTCAGATCGGTGCCATGTTAATTGTCAGGACTGGGAGGGTGGGAGCAGATTTCACCGGGGGCAATGGAAGCGATCCAATGAATTTCCACTCTGTTTCCCTGCTTGGCAAACCAGCACTTACTGTCACTTTGCATAAATAGGTTTATTTCAGAGGGTCAGCCATCACCACTCCCCCTCTTTGCCTCCCGGCCCACCCTCCCCTGAAGGATAGGAGGCCGACGAGCATTTAATTTCCCCAACAGCAGGTGCTTGTCATCCATCTGAAGATAGCTGCCAACATCTGGTGCAATTGCCTCAGCAAACGCCGTAACAAGGCGGCCTGCAGTTCAAACGCAGAGAGAGCATTGCCTCTTTAATGATAACAAGCTGTTGGCTTCCCCTCGGAGATGAATTCATCTCACAGATGTTTGTCTAGTTTTGGCAATCTTATCACTATAGCTTTGGTGATTATGCTCAACTGGAGACTATTACTATAAAAGAAGTTTGAACTTGTTCCATTTTTGCATTATTTATTTATTTAGCCATTTATTTCTTTGCTTTCTGGATATAATTTGTATCAACAACCGTAATGTTGGGCCCATTACCCAAGTACCCTTATGATTTTGTACTGCATCTGCTGAACAGTAGCTCGCTACTTGACATTCCCCACTGGCAATGTCTTTCAGCCACACTGACGTTTTTAACATTCCCCGTCAACAGCTTTGTGGTTTGAACCCTCTATTTAACGCTACATTTTCTGGGATGACTTGGCTCTCACTCTGTCTCTTTTCTCTAATAACTGCAATAGACTTACTATTTCTGCAACGCAGGAGTCGCCAAGAATGTCCTGGATACTTCCATTTGGATGGGGACACGCTGGTGACCTTGGCAGGGGTTTGTAATGATAACATATGACCATCTTCATTGTTGTATCTCGAACACTTCCAGCCTCAGAGTGATGGTGTGGAACGTGGAGACCTGCAGGCTGAAGCCTTCAGAGCTGCTGTTTGGTTTTCTAACATGCCTGGTTTGATGTGTTCTGTTTGGTTTTTAAGGAGACGTTTTCTCCTGAGCGTGTGGAAGTTAATTCTGGTAAATAAGATTTATTTTTGGAAACATGCTTGTGAATAGGTGACTCATGCCTCAATGAAGATGTGTCACTGCTGGTGGGGACACCACGTATATAATTTCTTTGCCTATAAATAGATGTCAGTCCGAGTATTGGTGACACAGTGATACTTTGCATGGGGTCGTTAGCTGCAGAGTGGCTTCTGAGGAGAGTGCTCGGTGTCAGTCCCTCCTGCTGGAGCAATAATTTCTGCTGATGCTTAAGGCGTAAACATCAATAGCTTTCTAAAATACTGAGAGTACTTTGATTGGCACAGGGAAATCAAAACTGAGGCACATTCCATGGCAGCGTCGTGGGGTATTCACTCGTAGTGCTTCTTTCCACTGCAAAGGTGGAGAAACTGAGTTGGGGAGTTCGGATGCTTGTCAGAGGCCAAGGGTATCACCTGCGTGGTCCTGGATTCAGACACGCTTGCTCACGTCATGGGTGCACTCACTTCTGTCACTGAGGGAGATGTTAAGCTGAACATTGAGGACTGGAGATCACCGCCGCCTTCAAATACTGGAATTAACAGTTCCTTTTTTCCCCATCACTGATGCTAAACTGGTTCTGTGTTGTTGATGTTTGCTCAACACCATTTACCCACCGACACAGTGCATATGGTTTAATGTCTGTCCTTTTTTTCTGCTCCTGCTGTAGTTACAGTATTATTAAAAATCCATTAAATTTTGATGTACATCATAAAGTGTGTGCTCCCCTGAATGCGAGCGCGGGTAATTATTTCTGATGAATAAACCAAAAGGACAAGTATGTAAGAAGTTCATCCTGCAGCTTTCAATTTTCATTATATACATCTCCTTCAGGGGCAGTCGTTGCAGTGTTGCAGCTGGTTATTTCTGTGGCCTGGCTCTCCCTAAGGATGGGTGATGACAATGCAGACTTGAACCAGCACAAGTGCCAGGAGTGGGTTTGTGGGCAGATTTGTGGAGAAATGGTTAAGCAGGGGAGGTGCCTCTTGGGCAGGGAGAGGATGTGATGAGTGCTGCAGCACAACAGCAACTTTCCCTGAGTGTTTGGTTGTTGCATATGGGCTTTGTGGCATCCTGGAAAGTAACCCAATTATTTCTCATTAAGGTAACCCAGAAATCCAGCAACAAGCAAGGTGTCATTGCTGAAACCCCACCAGGAAGCTGGGCAAGCTCTTCTTGGTTTCCAGGGCCTGAAGCAGACAAGGGAATCATTAAAAATAATGCATTACAGTGTCCATGAAGTTTCATGCACCATATAGTGGTCCATAGGGGCCTCACCTAGTTTTCTGTATATGATACGTACATAACGGTTACAGCTTCTCATTAAGTTGCCCATAACACTTGAATGCGCTTCTCTTTAACACCCCCTTCAGGCTTCACGTGATGTGCCAAGCATTTCCTGATGAGCAGGAACTCCAATATTTATCATGCCTGTCTCCTGTCCCCACCAGGCTCTCTCCTGTCCATTTAATTTCCTATCCCTGGCAGCTCTGGACAGGACCCAGTTCTCTCCCTGACAGGATTTCCCAGGCTTCTGCTCTGGTTTTGAGTCACCCCCAGGTATTTTTTGAGCTTAAGAGCATGTCTGCACCCAGAGAATGAGTCTTGGACATAAACTCTCGCAGGGCCCTTGTTCTTTGCAGCAGCAGCAGCACATGGCTTTCAGCTGTCCTAAATAAGAAAGCCCAATTATTCCAAAAGTCCTATAGATCCCATCAATTCCTTTGTGCCTGTGTGTTTTTTTGCACTTGGGTATTCATGCTGAAACTGCTCAGGACTTGATGGGTTCTCCAGGGTGACTTGGTTGCTTTTTGTGCAGGAAAGGTGTTTGTCAGGGCTTTGCACTGCTGAGGTGGGAGGTTTAGCTGAGTTTAGATAAGTTAGCACTGAGGCAAGATGATGCTTTGAGCTGTGGTGGCTGTCAGGGGAGCTCAGGGGGAAGGAGGAGGGAGACAGAGTTCTGATTGTGCTGAAGCCACAGTTTAGGAGCTCAGCTTTGCTACGTGGCACTGATTTGCATTGTTATTTCGGCCTTATTTGGGTTTGCATCCAAAATCTGGGACAAATCGTGTGGCTTTCGTACTGCTGCTGTAAGTGCAGGCTGCTCTGAGGGGGAGCGAGCGTGGCTGTGTGCAGCACCTTGCCATGACCTTGATCAAAGTCATCGTGCTGCTGTGATACCAAACGATGACAAATAAACTCACCTTCATGCCGTTTAGTCTGGCCGGCTTTGTTCCTTCACCCCCATCCTCCCTGGGAAGGATTTTGTTGACTTTTCCTGAATGGAAGAGGCCCTGTTACACACAGTCCTCTTTCAAAAATAAACCTCCAGAGAGGAAAACAGAAGGGAAGGAACAAAGCTCAGATGTTGTCTGATAGCACAGAGCAGGGACTGATCTTGGGTTCAAGGCAACTTGAACCCGAGGTTTGTGTAAGCGTAACACAAACTGTAACATTTCTGGATGGTTTGAAACTCCCCCTCTCCCTTCTGTGCCTTTGGAAAACAGTCAAGGGAAGAATTCTGGAAGTAACTTGTATTAATTGTTTTGTTACTGTTCCCTTCCTCCTCCTCCATCATCTTCAGTTAAATTTATGCTCTCAGGTTCACAAAGTCGGGTGCTATGGAAAAGCTGTTTCATTTTACCTTCTGACTGTATCTTGAGGCTAAGAAAGTAAAATTACCGGGTGAAGACCAGGCTGCATCATCTCTGAGCCCGGCAGCAGATGCTCAGACTGGGAGGATAAACAGGAGTGAGAACAAGAAAGAGGGGAGACCTTTGCCTGCTGCCAAGGGGACCTGTGGGACCACAGTGGCCCACTCTATGGGACAGGGGCTCCCCCGCACCCCGTGCTCAGGCACCTGCAGCTCCATGAGCTTTTGTTGTATTTATTTACTTTCTGGCCACTTGAAATGCCTTATTCCTGTTTGGAGCCTGGAAAGCCCTCCTGTCTAATGGATGTGAGCTCTCAGTAGCCAGCAGTGTGGGAGGGGAGTGAGCTGTGCTGGCTGCTTATGAGATCTGGAGTCATTTACTTGATGGGATCTTTAGGCTGTGATGGCTCCGGAGGAGCCCATCGTGTCAGAAGGAAAGAGCCGCAGAGATTAAACAGCAGCGCTTGTGAAAGGAAGCGAATCAACACAGACATCACCCCATGGCACTGCCTCCCTGCAACGTCACCTCCTCTGCTGGTGCTGCGGGTCCCCGGTGCCACCACAGTACATGTGCAGGGGAGAGTGTCCTCTTGCTGTGACCTTGAGTCGTGGATCTGCCTGTCCTGGGGCTGGGGTCTGCGTCTGCAGGAGGAGCTTATGGGGAGAGAGAAGGGGGCTGGAGCGTTTCTTGTAGTGAGGAGTTCAGCTTCTTTGTCCTGCAGGTGGACTGATGCTGGGTTGGATTTTTAACAGTAAGGCAAGAATGAGCATTAGAATCACAGCTGAAGGAAAGGTGCCCTCTCCCTCCCTCCTCTGTGGTGTTTCTGAGTGCACCACATAGCACAGTTGACTCCTTTTGGTCAGCTGGGGAGGCTCACACACCTCACCATGCTTCCTGGTGCAGTGGCAGAGCGGTCATTGTAACCCAACGCTTCCCTTGCTGAAAATGGAGCTCAGGAACACACACACGAGTGGCTGGGATGCTGCCATGGGCTGGGGCACACGTGGGAGTGCTCGGGTCGCTGCAGTCACGTTGGGTGGCTTCATGCTGCCCGACACAGGGCGTGAGGCTTCCTGCCTGGCTGAGCTGGAAACCAGCCCCCAGAGCACTGCTGGCTCAAATACCTTCAGTGGCATCAGCACGCGCGTCTGTAGCAGTCTGGAGCGGTAAAGTACGTTTATTAAGTAAATAAGTTGTGAGTGTTGGCTGCTCCCCACCCCCAAAGGGCTGAAGGGGATAAATGAAAGCCTCGGTGATGCCAGACCTGCACCTTGCTCATCGGTAGTTGGGGTACAGGTTCCTGGAGGAAAGAGCTTTGTGCTCAGTTGACTCATAGGTCCTGTGTTCCATTCCTGCTTTCCTGTTTAACTGGATGGGTTTATATACTGTCCCTTGACCTAAAAATTTGCTCTGTAAAATGTACAGAAGGTGCCTTCTGAGATAAAGCATCTTTGGGGACTGGAGGCTTGCTTCTGACCTCTATTTACTTGATGTAAATCAAAGTGGAGTTAGAGTTGTGGAAATAGGACAGGCCAGCTCTTGCGTCAGGGGCTGTTCAGCCTTAGCCATGGTAATAAGCAGTGTAAAAATGCTAATGCGTGGTACGGCTCTGCCGTGGCCTTTGATGATCAGGGAACAGCTCTAAAAATAAGAGAATTGGAGGTAATTGATGATTTCAGCCAGATTGATTGTGGATGTGAACCGGCAAAGCTCCTTGAGATGAAAGGAGCTGTGCTGATGCCACGCTGGTTGACGTGAGCTGTGAATGGGATACTCGTGCTGGAAAAGACATCCTTAATGAATGAAGGACCTGTCTATGCTTTCACATGTCTCGTTCCTCTCCATACTCGTGGTCTCCATGAGCAGGAGGTGGTAGTGGAGCACCGGTGTCACACACAGCCCCAGCAGCAGCCACAGGAGCATGTGCTGGTTTCTTACAGCCCAGGAAGGAATCACTCATTTGCTTATAGTGCTCCTGAAATATTAATGCAGAACAAATCATCCAGTTTAAGCCAAACATCAGAGCGAGGAAAGAGAAATGGTGTGTGATGCTCTCCGTGGTTTGTAAGGGAAGCGTGCCTCTGCTGTGACTGAATCCTCCTGGCACAGAGCCCTGGGTAGGGGGGCAGAGCATCCCTGGCTGCTGAGGCAATGAGAGCTTTGGTCCCTCACTACGCCCCACTCCCTGAGGTGGGATGGGCAGAGGAGCTGCACTTACCCTGCATCATCTGTGGCTGATGGGGAGGGTACTTGGAAGATGTTAACTGCTCTTGAGACTTCTTCAGCCAAACTGGTTCAAGTATTTCCTTTCAGATGGTGACCACAGGAGGCATCCTCAGCAGCCTGCTAGTAATAATAATACTTACATGGCACTCTTCATTTTCAAAGTGCTGTCTTGTCTTTTGCAGCGATGTGTAGTTAAAGTTGAAGGATAGTGGCCTGAATTTGCAGCAGTTGATCAGCCACATCTGTGAGTGCATTTGCTTTTGTGCTGTTTCATACTATGTGAGTAAACTGCTTTCTCCTGTGTAGCTTGACATTGATTCCAGCCTTTCATCTTGGCAGTGAAGATGATCTTTAAGCAGAATGAACGGAAAACATGTCTGCCTGCCTGTTGCACTACAAAAAAGATGAGGCAGCTTTACAGAAAGAGGATATTCCTCTTTCTTTCAGCCTATATAAGTACAAATGAACTTAGACCCTCTTAAAAGGAGTGTGCTTTCTTCCAGAGGAGTAACCTCCCTACCTCTTAGCCACACACCAGCTCAATATGGGCTTTATGTACTCAGGTGCAGCTAACAGCAGTCACAGTGTTTGTTGTTTCCTTGTCACTGGGGTGAAACTCAGCCTTGTTCTGCCCGATGGAGTTCTGGAGCTCTGGGATGGTTCATTGCCGTAAACCTGGATTTAAACTGCTTTCTGTTTCCTTGGTTTGGAGGCAGGGACGGGCAGGGGGACAGAGGTACAGTAACGGACAGCTCGTGCCTTGTTTGGGTGTGGGTCAGAAGAGGGTCCTTGTGGACACTGAGGAGCCTGGATGTGGTCCGTGCTCTGGTTGCATGTCTCCGTGTGGCGCATAGGCTGCTGCTATGGCTCTGCCATGCATCTCTTGGATAACCCCCCTGAGGGTTTCGTCACCTTTAAAGGTGTTCCCAAAGCTCATTAGGTGAGACAGAGGAGCTGCCTGCAATCAGGTACTTTGTTCTTATGCTCCTTAAATGTTTTATGACAGTCACAAGCAGAGTCTGTACAATGCAGAGCTGTTGTTAAGCCAAGTGCATAACTGGTGAATGAGCTGCTGCACACCCAGCCCCGCTTCCCCTTCCCTCAGTGCCTCCTGCTCCCAGCAGCACGCAGATGGGAGCCCAGGGTGTTCAACCTGAGCAGTGCCTGGGCAGGTACTGGAGCATGGAGGCCCTGGGAGCCAGGGCTTGTGAGGAGGATGGAGGAAGGAAGCACACATCCTTAATGAATGGGGCCAGGGAGAGAGCGCCAAGTTCCTAGAAAGAGGACCTTGCAAGGAATGTGCAGATGACATGAAAAAGTAATTAAAAGGAAAGCCCTAATGCGACATTAGGGGGAGATGCAGCTGGAACTTGAATAAGCAAATGTAAAGAGGGAATTAGTTTGCAAGCTTTCCTCTGAGGAACTGATGGGGAAAACACGGCAGCAGCTTCTGCTGATGTAAATTGGCATCGAGTCCCTTTGCTGAAGAGCTCTGGCTTGCGAGTCTGGTTCAGCTTACATTTGCTACTCCTAGACCTTGAGAACACACAGGGAAGAGCGTGTGGTGTTTTGCAGAGGTGACTTGAAGGACACTGGATTCCACAGCAAAGGATGCTGCCTTCAAAACCCCAGTGAAACCCCTGGTAGCATAGCTTGCCTGGGGCCAACTGGTAGCTTGCTATAAGTAATATTAATTTAAGTGCAGAATGCTTTAAATTATCTGAAAGATTTAATCTGTGTGATTTAAAAAAATCATTTATCAGCTCAGCTCTGGAATAAAAATAAAAACCCAAGTGAAACAGAAACCTTCAATTAATATTAGCACTTCTTCTTGCCTCTGGAGGGTGATACACAGAGACGTTTATTTTTAGCCATGCAATATTTGCATGTGTGTTTCCAGATGTATTCTTAGACTTTGTTCTGCTTAAAATTCAGCGACCACAGCATGGAAGAGCCACGTTTCCTTCTCGTTTTGTGGCGTTCCGGCGCTGCCACTTTGGACATTATTTTTCCCCCCTCTTTTTCCTCTCTCTTCCCAGCAGGGTGCTGGGGAGGGGGTGATTCAGGCTGCCCGTGAAGCTCTGCTTCCTCTGAACTTTGGTCCCCCTGCGAGGAGCAACCTATTTAGATGAGGCCCTTTGATGCGGTGGGGAGGTCAGGGGAGGTCAGAGCGCTGGTCCTGCCAGCAGTCCCCCAGATGCAGGAAGCCAGGCACTTGTGGAGGCTGCGGTTGAACAGGCCCTTGTTCCTTTCGCTCTGTGTGTGTTTGTTCTCTTCCTACATTCCTGAGACACAGAGGGCCGGATCCTCCGCAGTGCAGGGAGCAGGGCAGGGGTGAGGACACGGCGGCAGCACCAGAGCTGAGTTCTCTCTGGCTCCCATTCCTGATGGGTGGATCACTCAGTGCTTCCACAGACACATGCAGATTGCCACCCTGCCTGCCCAGCTCCTCCTTCCCAGCCCCGGCCAGGGCTGTCTCCTTCCTTACAGCTTGTTTGCTGGAGAAGGGGGCTCTGCAGATGTGTTCCATCCTCCAGCCTTTTGAATCTAATTGCCATGTGGAAGAAAGGGAAGGAGGAAGAACGCTCCTCTCAGCTTGGTTGTCCCAAAGTAAAATCCCAGCTGATCAGCTTAAAATAGATGGTCAGCTGGTTGTGAGGGCCGGAACTAGCCTGGGGAGCATGGCATCTGTCTCCCAGGAATGCTGCCTGGCCATCAGGCCGGATAAATCAGGGCTAGTGCTGGTGTGTGTCAGTGTGAGGATGTGCTGAGGGTGGGGAGCTGCCTTGCTCCAGTCCTCCAGCATCTGCCTGGGAATCGATAGGTCACTGATCATGCACATTGCAGGTTGAAATCACTGATGTGATATCACTGCCCTGGCAGTGCGGTTCCTCCTCTTCCTTTGCTCTGCCTCAGGAGTCCCTGTCTACGAAACCGCTTTTAATGGTGCATCTAATAACTGATCCAGCTTCAGAAAGAGAGTTAAGAAATAGGATTATGGCTGTGATATCAGCACAATGACCAGGTCTGAGTTTTACCTCCTGCTCCTTCCCTCCGCACACTGCCTCCCTCCCTCCCTGAGGCCGGGCTGATGCAGTGGCAGCACTGCTTTCCCTCAGATGCAGCACAAAACACATTTTTCTAGTGGCTGAATTTAATCACTTAGATGCAGAACACTGATAGACTGAATCAATTTAATTCCTACTGCTCGCCACTGGGAGGGGAGAGAGGGGAAGGGCAAGGTCATAGCAATTTAGCAAACAACAACTTGGTTTAAATATGCCCCCACCAGGTCAGTTGTTGGGGGGGGTGGGTGTTGGACCTGCTCAGGCCAGGAAACATGGCAAACTTGGGAAGTGGGGAAGATGCTCTCACACAGTGGGGAGAGGTCATTTGTTGCTGTGAGGCCTGAAATGCTGGGGCTGCTACAGAGCTGGAGGAGCACTTCCCATGAGGACATGAAGTCGATGCTGACCTCTGCTTTTATTGAGGGAGCTGCTGGAAAAGGCATCTTTTGGGCTGTAAACGTCTGGTATGGTGCGTGGAGTCTGAGGGTTTTGGTGCTGAGTTTGCCTCAGGACATCTCTGCTGATGGTGCCACATCTCTTTGGGTGCTCTCAGCGACCTCCTGTGGCACGGTCCTGCTCCCAGCATAAGGGATTTAACTGGAAGTGGGGCATTCCGTGAGGCTTCTGTCAAAATAAGGCCCCTGGCCTTTCCTAGTACCCCTTGCAATTACACTGAACCCATTTCAGATGAAGGCCGAAGCTGAGGGTTTATTGGCAGTGGCTTTTCGAGGCTCTGTGGAGCATAGGATGTGTGGGTGTCCATCCAGCCCCACATCTGGGATACAGCCAGTGCTTTCAGGCAGTACTGCACTTTCAGTGATCCCAGGAGGTGAAACTCCAGTGACGAGATCCCGGGATTCACCAGGTAAGCTGTTGATGTTGGGTTCTTCTTTTCCAAGCATCCATCCTCACAGGAGAAACCTGAGGCTCATCAGCCTGGATGCCAGCCCTGGGTGGCATTTCAAAAGGGTCTTTAACCATTTCTCACGCAGCTCTTACCCAGATGGGTGCTGCCACTTCTTCACTGGGCATTAATAACTCCACAGTGATGCTGTGCTGCCCTTTGTGGGGAAGCCACCTCCTCCAAAGGTACTGTCCTGTTGGACCAGGTAAAGCAGCAGAGCCCTGCATCCAGCTGCTGCAATCCCCTGGGAGCTGGCATTGGAAGCAGCCTCCCTTCCTCAGCGAGACACACAGTACTAGTGAAGTAATAAAAAGCAAACTTGGCCAGCTTGCCAGCACGCTTGGTAGCCTGCCACAGCCATCAGCCCATATGCACAGTGGTAAATAAAAGCTGTAGTTGAATTTCTGTCAAGTTTTATATAATATTCGTTATGATATGGAATGGAGGGGGAATCCCTCCTTGGAGCATTCCTACCAAGAAAGAAATCTGAATCTCTCCTTTGTTAAGTAGCTGTGCAGAGGGCAGTGATGCTGTTGCAGAGGGAAGTCTTGTTCACTGCAGCCTCTCTGCTGCTTGTGGTACCTCCAGGAAGTGCCCCAGGGCTGCCCTGTGCAGGCTGGTGCTCAGGGATAGCCTGGGGCTGAGGAGCTGCACAAGGATGCAGCAAGCTCCATATGCAGACAGTTAACACAGAGGTGTTTGCCTGCTGTGCTCCTGAAGCCCGGTGCTGCCTGTGCAGCAGAGCAAGGACGTAAAGCAGAGCAATGACAGTGGGAGCAGAAGGGGAGGAAGTTTGACTGCGCTTAGCGATGGTCAACTTAAAAATAGAGCCGTTTATTTATAGCTTGGCAGCACGCTGCTGCCCCTCAGCGAGTGGCACAGCCTGTCTGCAGCCGCACGTGTGCACACAGCTGTGGGCAGGGAGGTGATGTGTGGGCTTGAACACGCTCCGTGGGGAGGCCACGGTCCCGGTGGGATGGGGGTGCCGGAGCCGTGGGATACTGAGGGTGTTGCTCCATCGCTCCTCTCCCTGCCTTTTGCTGCTTCCTCTCCAGCCCGTGTCCGTGCTCCTTGCTCTCTGGTCACCATGTGTGGGGTACCAGTGACATCCCATCTGCCCTGGGCTGTTACTGTGCATGTTTCTGCACTGTGTTTCATTCCAGCGAGGCAGAGCTGTGTCCTTCCCTGAGCTCCAGCACTTTCCTCATGTTTGGCCAAGGAGCAGACCAAGACTGGAAGGAAATCCAGCACAGTGCCTTTTGTGCCATGGCCAGGAGGCCGCTTGTCCCCAGCCCCAGCACTGGGAACCAGGTGTTGTTTGTGATCCTAATTCATCCCTTCCTCCCTTTTGTTCCTACGCAGACGTTTTTGTCATCGTTGATGTTTTCTGAGCTGGCTTTTTGAGTCTAAGTGGAAAATTGAGGTGGTTTTGACCTGGTGGGGAGGAGAAGAGATGGATCTTGAGTGGAGAGAAGCTCTTAGGGTGGCTCGTGCTGGAGGTGACATGGGGTGATGTTATAGGATTTTATTTGTACAGTCCCTTGCATATTCATCCTGACCTATGGTATTTGTTGAATAATCAGCACAAGAGTGTAAGCTTTTGGTGGATGCACTGTCAGTCACAAAGGCTGGTGCTCCTGAGAATAAACGTAGCTTTTAGGAGGGATTTGCATAGAGAGCAAGGTCTAGTACCTGGGCTGAGCTTGACTTCCCCACTCACAGCATGCAAAGCGGAAGCATTCCAGCCTTTCCAGCAACTGCTGACTCTCTGCCTGAATCTATTCTTACCTAGAGGACCCTTTGCCTAAATTAGACATGAAGCTTCAGTGACATTTGTGAGGGAGCGTTTTGCACTTGAAATGAAACCAACTGGTTTGATTCCAAAGAGCATATTGAGGGGGGATGAATGTCTTTCCATGCACAATCCATCCAGGAGCAGTTGTCGGTGCTTTTTGGGGTTGTTTCTGAACAGGAAGAGGGATTTTGCCTTGAAGTGGCAACTCTGGACTGCAGTTCAGGTTAGGAAGTTGGGGCTGCTGTTCCACTCGCTGGTATTCCCTTAGAGGTGGGATTTCTGCTTCAGTTTTCCATCTCTTGAGCTTTTGTCATTTTTTCTCACAACCTCATGTGCTATTTAAACACTTTTTTATTTAATCAGTTATCCTTTTAAGCAGGCTTTATTGTATAAAGATTATCATGCATAAGAGACGTCTATAATTACAAGGGGAATTGGTGCTATCAGACACTGTTTTAGTGAAGAAAATTACAGTGTTCATAAACTGTTTGGAGAATGGAGGCAGCATATATTAACATTGAACAAGTTTTGTGTAACCCTAACCGAGGATTGCCTCTTGCTCACTTGGGCTGCTCCAGGGTTTCTTCCTCAGGCTTCATCCTTGGCTCTCATCCTTCTTGTCCTGTCTTTCCTCCTGGCAGGGAAGGGGAAACAATCCTGTCTCTGCTTTACTGCGATGCCACGGGGCTGGCCTGGAGAGCTGAATGTTACATGCAAGGTTTAGTCCGTTCAGTTCAATGGCAGGTGAGGTGCAGTGCTGAATGCTGGTCAGTGGAAAGCTGCAGGTCCTGCTCTTGCTGGTTTGTGAAATCCGGGTGCACACTGTGGTTTGGAGTTCTCTTTTGTGGACATGGGAAACAAAATCAAACTAGTTTTTCCCTCCTGCTTGGAAGCAGGCATTACTTCTATGGAAAACATCAACTGGCAACTTGGCATCGGTCGGGCTTTCAAAGCCTGACAAGAGATTTGGCTTTACCTGCTCCACTGCCTTGTGCTCGCCTGCTCCTCTCACTAGCGCCCAGTGGCTGTTGGGGACCTGCCTTCATTCAGATGATTTCCAGCTCCAAGGATTCAGCAGTGGGATGAACACAGGGGGATTTACAGCCTCTTTGGCATCCTCCTGTTAACTGTTCATAAGCAAAAGTACAAAGCTATTGTGATATTCCATTTGCAGGTAGGTAATTTATTGGGAACGATTACTCTGCACATCATCTGTGAGCAGGAACGAGCAAGAGAAGGTGGTGTGTGCTGCAGCTTGGCACTCTGCCTGCAGAAGGTGTATTAGAGTTTCCTCTCCCTCCATCTCCTCCCCTTCCCCACTGAGCTGACATGACAGCGGGGGACCATTGATTTCTGCTCTCCACGTTGTTAATGAAAAATTCCTTGTTGGCTCCTAGTTCTCTAAATCCCTTGAGACAGCTGCAACAGTTTAGATCCTCGAGGAGCAAACATGCCAGCCAGGGTGATGGATGACTTTGTGAACTTTCCGGGGACAAAAGGGTAGGCTTTTGTTGGCGGAGAGAGACTCCTATCCATGTAATTACTGCTTTTCTGTGGCCAGTTTGCTGAACACGTTGTGGTAACTCAGTGCACAGTTTCCATCTCAGATGGCATATCAGATTTATCACGTTTCTTAATGCTTAGTAATTCCATTTGGAAGTTTAGATCCAGCCCTGGCTCTTGGTGATGCTAAATAAAGGCTTCTCCTACAATTTCTAGGACTCTGAATGCAGCCCTGATTTTCTTCTCTGCTGCACATCTTTGCCAAGTTAAAGCCATTAATTCTGAGAGAAGGGAAGTATTACTTTAGATCACCTTGTAATGCTTTGTTGCCACATTTTATGTTCCTGGACAGCACGGTAGTAGAACACTCTCTTTTTATGAAGTGCAGGGTACAGATGGTAACTCATTAAAACTTTAGTGATAATCACCCTTCCTATGGAATTACCACTTAAATCTGGTTAGTGGAGGAGGAGGAGGAGGAGTGTCACGGAAACATGCTTCTTCTGGGTGATTTCAAAGCATATGGGATGGAGTGGTTTATGTGCACCCCCTTGTCAGGAGTGCCCAGAGCAGATTGCCAGAATTGGTGAGCAGTTTAATGGAGGCGCAGGAGCTTTTGCTCTTGATCCCTTTGACAGTTGAAATGTCGCCTTCAAGTGCATTTAAAAGGAAAGCCTTTTAAATACCACTTTTTTCAGCAGAATAAATGGAGGCATGAACAAGTGTGTGAGGCAGCTGGTGAGGAGCTGTTTGGTCATTTCAAGGTTGGGAAGTGTTCTTTGGGGAGTAATGCATCATTGTTAGATGGCTTCAGAGAAGAAAAGGTACTTGCTTGTTTGTCCTCACTTGTGCAGATGGTAAGAGCAATGGTCCCAAGGGCTCCCTGAGAGCCTGGAAGTGCCTGGGAGCTAGGAAAATATTTGGATTCAGGTCTCAGCACTGCTGCAGATTTTCTTTGGGACTTGAAGCAAGTCACTGATTTCTTTTCTGCCTTGGTTTCCCATCTGTAAAATCTGATTGTCACTGCTGTTACTGGAGCAGAGTGCTGGAGGTATGTGCGTTAGAGATTAGGAAGTATTGAGGTATGAGCAGGATTGAGCATTAGCTATGGGTAGACACAATCTTGCAGTGTACTTTGAGAGGTGGAGGTAGGAGTGTAACTGGTGAGGCCCCAACTCCCAGAGGCAGGAGGGGAGGTCTCCTCCTCCAGACACCTGCATCCAGAGGGTACCGAGCAGCATCTTGAATGTACCAGCACAGTACAGCCCAATGGTGAGTGAGAAGACCCCACATAAATTGCTCATTAGAAGTGTCACCATTTTCTTGTTAAAATGGAACTCAAGGGGGTGGGTTTGCAACCCTGGAACAGGTGCCAGGATTTCTAGGCAGTGACATCCGAGGCTTTTTCCAGGATAGTTTTCCCTCCTGTCACCCCAGCATCCTTTATTGCCCGTTTGCTGCGAGGAGGGCTTTTCATCTCATGCTAAACCGCTTTGAGTTGGCAGAGGGGATGTGTGATGCTTCCTGCCTTTCCCTGTTCCTCCTTGTCCTCTTCTGTAGCACATGCATCATCTCCAGAGGTAGCTCGTGCTCAGAGAAGCCGGGCTGAGGAGGCTGGATGAGGCCAGCACACCTTCACACAGCACTATCGCATTGCAGCACCGGGAGCAGCGCGGCCCAACTTGGAGCAGCCCAGTAAATTATCCCTTACAATAACCTGAATTATCTGGGCAATGCAGGTACAGGCAGGGCCTGGAATCCTTTTTCCCATTCTAAGGACTCGTGTGGAGGTGTCCCTGTGTGCACAGCCCTGCAGAGCTGTCTGCTCATGAGCTGCACTGGAGGGCAGCCAGTGCTGGGCTGGGCTCTGCTCCTGCTGTTGGCTGCAGGTTTGCTGGCGTGTGTGGGGTGAGCCACCAGCCCGAGTTTGGCTCCTGTCCCCTCTGAGTCACATCTGTCTGCTCTTCCGACAGCAAACAGAAAAGCTTTGCTGCTTTTTGGGTGCTGCAGAGCCAAGAGCTGCGTGCAAACCCGCGCCCTGCTTCTCTATAGCTGCTGTGGGCAGGCCTGTGCCTGGCTGCAGCACTGGCCAAGAGCTTGAATTCCATGTGCCAGGGAAGTGGTGGATGTTGGGGGAGCAGAATGAAACGTTTCGAGCAACATCCTGCCCTCGGTCAGTTTTTACATGGGAAAACCACGATGCAGGGTGGGACTCAGCCAGATCTCTTAAATACGAACCTTCCTCCTCGTTACGTCTATATTTGAAGTGATAACTCTGTATGTAGTGTATTTGAATGAATTCCTGATTCTGTCCTTGCTTCTTGCAGGCTGGTTGTGGCTCAGCCTCCGCCCTGCACTCCGCTGTCACTCAGCCAGCTGTTGGAGTCTGGATTTAAGTGCCTTTGGGTGCTTTGTGCTTATCTGCTAGGCTGCGGTTTGCCTCGTTCGTCAGCAGTCAGAGCTCCCTGCAGCCTGAGCCCTTGTCTGACAGCACTGACGTGGCTGAGAGACAGCAGAGGTGACCAGCAGCTCCCTCTGGTACCACTTCTGTAACATGCCCTACTGTGAGTTCCTGAGGGACCCTAGGACTATAAGTGAGGGCATGTTGGAGACCTGATGGATGGGATCTTCCATTGTCTCGGGGGTGTGGAGGTACAGAGGAGCCCCATGTGCTCACCCAGGGAGCAGGACTTGCTTCTCCTCCAGGAGCCAGCAGAAGGATCTGAAACCACAGCCTAGGAGCTGCTTGGTGCTATAGAGCATCATGGAATGGTTTGGGTTGGAAGTGGGGTTAAAGCCATTCCCCTTGTCCCTTCCCTGTAGGCCTTTGTCCAAAGCCTCTCTCCAGGTTTCTTGTAGCCCCTTGAGGCACTGGAGCTGCTCTAAGGTCTCCCTGGAGCCTTCTCTTCTCCAGGCTGAACAAGCCCAACCCTCAGCCTGAAGAGGCTCTCAGCTTTGGGGCCACGTGTGCGCTGCCCTTGCCTGCGATGGTTGTGAGAAACTCAGGCAAAGCAGATGAGTGTGGGTTTTTCTGCCTGTGTATTTGTGTGCAGGACAGTGAGGAAGAGCAGAGCCCACCCTCCTGAAGGGGGTCATCTTTAAACAAGGCATATTTGACAAAGCACAATAAGATTTGTGTGCATTTGTTCCAGGGTAAACACGTGCTCAGCAGCAGCAGATGTGGAGGCCGTGGGGCTGAGACATCACACGTGTGTGGCTCGGGAGCACTGAGAGCCGAGCAGAGCCGCTCATGTGCACATGGAAGTGCTTAGTTCTGCTTTATTACCACCCCTACATCCAAAAACAGAAAGGAAAGGACATCTGCTATTGCAGGGCTTAAAAAAGAAGCTGCAAAGGAGAGCCCGCTGCCTTCCCTGCTGCTGAACTCAGTGGGAAGTTCACCGAGGGGCATGGGAGCTGCTCTGTGGTCAGGTATCGCACCTTGACATGTGTTTGCGACGCTGCTTGGTGGGGATTATGTGCACGTATAAATCATGTGTAATAATAGCCAATGCATATTAATTTTTAATAGCACTCTGCAACAGCTCCCAACGCTGAAATATGGTGTCTCTGTTGACAACTGCTATTTTTGGTGGCTACAAACCCTGAGGCCTCTGCAGAGCTTCTGTGTGTTTGTAAACACTGCTGCCTGCAATGAGGAAATGTGGTTTTCAGCATCTCAGAGCAGTCAGTAATCCTCCTCTCTGATAGATTGGGAAACTTCATAGTCACTTGCTTGGGCTACTGATTGCAGCAGTTAAGTTCCCTTTTGCCCTTCTTGCCTTTTAAATGCATTTAGCTGCCAAGTGTGCAGATAGTGGGAAGTGGGGGTAATTTAAACAGAGACCACCCCTGCTTTTTGTATGGCTCCAGGAAGAGTTTTCCTCTGAAATAACAGACTTGGAATACATGGGAATGCTCTCAGTGCTGTAAGCACAATGTTTTGTTTGGTCTCTTAGAAGGAAGTCCATTGCTCAGTGCTCCTGTTTGGTCTCAGGCACCTATAGCTGCCTGTTTAACCACTTCTTGCGTTCATAGCATCTTTCTCAGTGGTCTTTGCAGATTCAAATGCATTTTTGGCTCTCCCAGGAGCATGAAGAGTCCTCATGGCTGTTGCTGTGGGTCTGTGCATGTGTATATCTCATTCTTTTTCTGGTTGCAGTAGTTTAAACGCGGTGAGGTCTTTGTGCTGGGGGGATGTGTGATGTGCTCCCAGGTACTGCAAGTGTATTGACCAAACCCTAATAACAAAATAGATCTATTTTAGACCGAATAATTTGTATTCAGCTCAGTGCCCAGCAGCCCTAAGCAGGGCTCTGAGTGTTGTGCTGGTGGGGATGGTAGGACACAGGGGACCTCTGTCAGGCTCCCCAGGAAGGTGAGTGCACAGTCCAAGGCAGCATCTCAAAACCCAGTGACTCCTATGTATGGTGCCCAAGCTCTCAGTGTCTGCCATAGAAGGGGTTTCTGATAGAAAACAGGTCTGGATCTTCCATGGAGCATAGGCGAGCAGTGGTGGTGATGGTGGTGGCATTAGGCTGGCAGAGCTTTGACCTGGCTGGGGCTGGGTTGGAGCACTCTCTATCAGGGGTTCTCACTGCCTGTCCACAGGTAGACCTGGGTACAAACTGTTCAAGTTTTAACCTGTATCCCTTGTCCTATCACTACAGTCCCTAATAAGGATGCTGAGGAGGGACTGTTCGTTAGGGTCTGTACTGAGAGGACAAGGGTAATGGGTTCAAACTGGAACAGGGGACGTTTAGACTGGATCTGAGGAAGAAATTGTTTACTGTAAGGGTGGTGAGGCACTGCAATGGGTTGCCCAGGGAAGTTGTGAATGCTCCATCGCTGGTGGTGTTCAAGGCCGGGTTGGACATAGCCTTGGGTGGCATGGTTTAGTGGGAGGTGTCCCTGCCCAGAGCAGGAGGGTTGGAACTCGATGATCTTAAGGTCTTTTCCAACCCTGACTGTTCTGTGATTCTGACCATGATAAACAGGCAGGCAGCACGTGAGTTAGGATTGGATAATTACCAGCTGTTTTGCCCCTCTGTCTTCCAGCTTTTACTTGGTTTCAGGGATTCTTCCCTTTGCCTGGAGGTGAGAATTCCTCTTAGTCCTTTTTCTAGGAATTGTTTTCTCCCTCTTCCTGAAAGTCAGTCCAGAAACAGCTGGAGACTGATGCTTCTAGAGAACTTGGGGCTGTTTACCAGGCACTTCAATCACCGCAGCAGTCATTGCAGTTTGTTCTTCAGTGTCTGCTGGATCATCTGCACAGGTTTGGCTTTTATCTTTACCCTGCCTTAGGAGCAGTGCCGATAGCCACAATCCTGCTGCTTTTCCCTGTGGAAGGGTTGGGATCTGGGTACCACTGCCTCCTCACTCCAGCCCCAGCATCGTCGAAGAGGATGAGCACGTACATACTGTGAAATGGTGAAAGTGAAGACTGCAAGCACCCGTACCCCTATGGCTGTGTCTGTCATTTACCAGCCCAGCAAGAGGGTTTGTTTTCCCAAATAACCCTCTGAATTACTCTGTGTAATTAACTCATGAACTTACTTGAACTGATAACGGGGTGGGAAGGAGGAGAGGAACCATCACAGGGCCCAGTAAACCGATAGCAGGGCCTCACCTCTCCCCACTGCTCGCAAGGTCGTCTTCAACAGCTGTTGAGGCGTAATTAGGCAGTATGGGCTCCACGGGCTGAACAATTGAGAAATTACAGGGGTCAGCGACTCGCTGTCTTAAATTTTAATAAGTACATAAAAACAAAGTGCTGAGGTATTAAAGATTAATCCCACCAAGTGGCGGCTTCGCCTTCGAGGCGATGGAGAGCCCCAATGTGTCCATTTGTCCACCGGGGCTGGTTGCGGGTGGTTATCTCCGGCCTGTGCTGCGCTCCAGGCAGTGGTTCAGTGGGAATGTGAAGTTTGATTATGAATGTAACCAAGGTCACGTTTTGTTTATGCAGAAGCAGAGTGAACTGCAGCCCTCAGTAATCCGTTCTCTCCTCGCTAGCTCAGCCTTTGTAATTCCTCTAAGCTGCTCATAGAGCAGAGTCGGGATATTCACACAGTCAAGTGGATATTGTGCAAGTGTTGATGATAGTGCGCGGCTCGTCTCTTCCTAAGCACAGCGATGTTCTATTACCACGGGGGGGTAAATCTGTCAGCATTAACATTATAAGCCTAATTTCTTCACCTTCTTTTTTTTCCTCTTCCTTTTGGAGCTTTGGAGCCTGGTTCTAAAACTTGGCGAGGGCGCTCTCTCCTCTCCATGCTTTCCTCAGGAAGCATCCAGCCAGGGTGCTTATACGAGAACAGGTCTGGGTGCTCGGATTTTGCAGCCTCGTGCATGTGTGCCCTTCTGTGAAGCCACCAGAACTTGCTGCAAAGCAGGAGACCCCCTTCCCTGACCCAGCTGGCCTTGCGTTCATTACATAGGAATGGCATGCAGAGCAGGGAGGATGGATTGAGCCTGGGGGTGGGTTTTGGAAGGAGACATTTATTTCCTTAAGTCGTGTGCAGGAATTCGTGAAGGAATCCAATGAGAATATTTGCTTTTATTTAAACATGAAAGTATTGGGAAGATGCATGTTATCAGAGTGCCCCAGGGGGAGCTGGAAAAAAACAGGAGGTGCATTAGACATACAAGCTGAATTTTCAGATCGCTGGAGATAGGATATTAGATCTTCCTCCGTTCCAAACACAGTCCTTTGAGTTAGCCAAGGTTATTGCTGACCGGCTTCCAGCCTGCATAATGTGATGGGGTTTATATAGCAGTTCATAAGCTTCCCTAAACAACAGCTCCAGTGAAACTCTGGGGACCTTCTGGCCAAACTGGGGACCTGGGCATCCCTGGAGCTAAGCTTCACAGTCCTGCTCTGCTCCCTGCCAGCGTGACCTTGAGCTGCTGAAATACACAGCCAGGGTTGTTAAACTGCTGCTGATTTTCTGTAATTCACAGCAGAACATGTCCCACCACGCAGCGGGGTCATGGTACAGCCACTGCACAGCAGCAGGGTCCATAGGTGCTCTCTGTTCAGACTGGGTGATAAATAAGGTGCATAACGATGTGCCCAGTGCATCCTCGGAGCCTGCTGGCAGTAACACTCCTACTTTTGAGTGATACAGGGTGACAGTGGGGATGAGAGGTGGCTCTTGCCAGACCTATTTCTCCACACTGCAGAGAAACTGAGGTTTTTTACCCCCAACCCTTTAGTAAGGACTCAGGGCAGGGCTGCATGGGGCAGGATGCGGACCTCTCCCTCATCTGGCTGTCCTGAGGGGTGATTGCATCCCTTTGGAGCTGACTGACATGGACCATCCTCTCCTCCCCACAGCCACCTGCACCTATCTGCCTTTTGCCATCTCCCCTTTTGTAAGCAGTGAGGTGAATAGCAAGAGCCTTATTAAGATGTTTTCAGGTAACGTTTGCTCAGCTGTGAGACGGCACAAGGATTCTCGGAGTCTGTTGGGCAGCCAGTGCCATTGAATCACGAGGCTGCTGTGAGCAATTGGTACCTAATGGTTTACAACTGGAATAGATTCCCAGAAATTGGACCATGGAGAGAAGCGCGCACATGTGTGTGTGTGTGTGTGTGCAGTGGAGCCCGTGGCCCTGTGAGGAGCTGCATCTCGCTTTAATCACCACCCGGGATTTTTCCCTCCTAATTAGGGAATGTGAGGAGTTCAGATGAGGCTCTATTCAGTGCTCTGTTTTGACAAAGCTGTTTGATGGGGAGTGGGTGGCTGGGGGGATGCTATTCTCCCAGCTAGAGTCTCTTTCTCCCCTTCCCTTCTCCTGCTGTGGTTTGTAAAGGCCAAAGACAGAGAATTCCTGAAAAATTAATGGGGCCTCAATAGGTGCTTTGCATCCTCTGCTCCCCCTTCTCCTGCGCCCACCGTGGGGCACCGCTGAAGAGTTTACAGCATAATAACTGCGCAGCGGCTGCTCTTTTGTATGTAAATATGACCTAAAGCAGTGCAGGGAGCCCCTTGGCCGCTGTCACCCCAGTGTGGACTCAGACCAACATGCTTTGGTCCCTGAGACGTTCCATTGGGATGCCACAGATGTCACCAGGAGCTGCATCCCCATCCCACTCCATGGGTGCCACCATCTCCTCCATCCCCAAATACAATCACTGTGCTGCTCAATAATTTAAAGGGCTGCTTCAGAGGAGTTGGGGGGTAGGGCAGAGGGCTCTGCCTTCAGAAAACATCAAGTCTCTCATTTTAGTGTTTGAAATATTCAGGAGCATCCTAGAGGGCTCTGAACTCATAAGCATCTGCCTTTTTTCCATTAACGAGCAGTCCAGTGTGGTTTTCATTACTGTTATTATTACACTATATCCAGTTAGCCCGAGCTTGTTTTCCAGCCTGGCTTTAAAATGGAAGGTGCTGGGAAAGCTTTGTTTTCAAGTCAGACCTGTCTCTGTAGGTCTTCCATCTCCGAAGGTTTCTGACTCTTATCTTTTCCACAAGGACACTGCTTTCTTGTCCAGGTTTGGAGCTTGGCTGAGAGTCTTACGTTGAATCTCTTCCTTCAAAACTTAGAGTCTGCAGTTTTCTATAGTGATCACTTGCTCCATCCAATGGAACAACCCCAGCCTGAGTGCGAAATCATGTGAACCATCTGGGATGGGACTGCAGGCTGTGGCCCTGCATCTCTTGGGCTTCCCAACCTTGACCTGGTGCATTAAGAGTGGAGGTCAAAGGCCTTCCTTTTTCCCCTAAGTAGACTGCTGTTGTTTTTATTCCCTTTGTTAATACAACACACAGCCCCAAAGGGGAAAAAAAGCCCAAAATGAAGTGAGAAGTCTCCTCAATTTGGCACTGTGTAAAGGCTTTTTAAAGCTAAACAAGAAAACCAATTATTTTTCTAACTGCTTTACTCCTTCAGATCTTTCACTGTAATGGAGATTTAGAATCCATCACTGTTTAGCTATTATTTCTGTGTAAAGAGTCATGCCCTATTGCACCAAGCAAACAGTCAATTTTTTCCATTATACTTAGCTGCAAATAACAAGGGTGTATAGAATAGATGATCCGGGTTGGAGCCTATTTTTCTCCATGGGGAGCTCTGCATGCCCATGTTCCTGGAGGAAGGTGAGGAGGGGTTAAGGCATTGCCTGGGCTTTCAGTGGACATGCTTCTCCTCACTCACCATAGCTTGTGCCCAGGGAAGAGGCTGCAGAGATGGCAAGGGCAGGATGCAGGGGTGGCAAGAGCAGCCACTTGCACGTCTCGACCCTTCTGTGAAGGCAAACTTGAGGAGTTAACAGCCTCACAGTGACTGTATCCCCAACTCCAAACCTGCAGATGCATTGTGGTGAAGAACTGGACCACGGGCAGCCATTGCCATGGCTGGTTACCTTCTGCTGTGGTCTCCTTTGGGTGGGAGCTGCCCACACTTCCCCATGGGCCAGGGTCGCCTTCCAGAGGGATGCAGGGGGCACGGGGAGCAGTTGGGACTTGGGAAGGTTGTTCTCATTCCCGTTCGAGTTGGCTGTGTCCCATGGGTGCTTGAAGCTCAGGATCATCATGGGGCTGTATTGTGTGGAAGTGTGGCACCCAAACATGGAGCCAGCAGCTGCTTTTTAGAATGAAACAGACACTTGAGGTTAACTCCCCCCAGTTCAATGTAAACTTCCTTCTGTGCTGTTGCGTTTGGATTGCATCCAAAACCAGGATAATTTCACTTTATATCCTTAACTCTGTTTAGGTTTTGCATTTCATGCATGTGTCACTGTTGGGTTTTGCTGTCCCACAGGGGCAGCGTTCACATTGTTTTCGGGGTGGGGTGGTCCGTGTCCAAAACCCGATTTTATCGCATGAA
Organism: Forpus xanthops; assembly: GCA_032466535.1. Taxonomy (NCBI): domain Eukaryota; kingdom Metazoa; phylum Chordata; class Aves; order Psittaciformes; family Psittacidae; genus Forpus; species Forpus xanthops. Next base: position 23,752 of record JASSUY010051796.1, on the reverse strand, counting down.
TTATTATTTGTCAGACATGTTTTAATGAAATCAGTGTTTCTGATTCTGGCAAAGGGTGCCCAGAGAAGCTGTGACTGCCCCATCCCTGCAGTGTTCAAGGCCAGGTTGGACACGGGCTTGGAGCATCCTGCTCTAGTGGAAGGTGTCCCCATGGCAGGGGTTGACACTGGATGAGCTTTGAGGTCCCTTCCAACCCAAACCAACCTGTGATACAGGATGTCCCTTCCAGAGCTGAGTTCCCGTGACTTCCCCATTTGCATTTCATTCCTTTTCCATGTGTTTGACTTGCATGACCAAGGACGGACTCTTTTTTTCCCCTCCTTTCTTTTGAAAGTATTTCCTGTATTGCCTGTTCCCAATTGAGGCTTTATTGAGAAACAAATGCTTCTGGTTAGCTTCTGTATGGAACATGTCCAGCTTTAAACCATTGCCATGAGCAAAATTCATTGATGGTGAAAAAAACCCCAACCCAAACATTCCCTGAGTTGGGGCACTTCTGTCTGTGGGCCAGGGGGAATTGCTTTAAAGGAAAATAGCATTTATATATATTTGCAATGGATTAATGTATACATGCACACATAGACATGCGCTGCTGGGATGCAGAGCAATGCCATAGGTGGGTTGCTTTGTTTCTTCATTTGTGTTGCAATCAAACCAGAACCTCATGAGTAGTTGTGTCCTCCTTGTATGAACCTGTTTTCCTCTTGTTATACCTCCCTTTGGGCATGGGAAGAGCCCAAAGAAGTATGGGAAGGCAAGGAGAACCTCCTGATTTGTGAACTGCAGACCTGCCACAAGCTCAACCCTGTCTCTGTTCTCTCCGCCTTCTCCCTTCTTTATTGCAGAACAGCATATTGAGTGGTTTGGTTTGGTTTGGCTGTAGGTTTTGCTTTCCCAAAGTGATGCACGTGTGTCAGGCCAACAGAATGGGACAATCTACAAGTAAATAAAAGGAATGGAGATAACCTCATGTGAAGTGGCAGAAAAGCCCCAAGATAGCAGCATCAGCTGCGCTCACAGCGAGGCACGCGCTATGCCAGGGCATCAAAGGCACATTTGCTTCATCCGAGAACCTCTGTGTGGAGGCATCTCTGCAGTGCCCCCCCTTCTGGGGCTGTACGAGGAGGCTGTGATGAGTTTGGGTTTGGGTTGGTTTGCTTTCTTCCAGGGCTGGTTTGGTTATGTTACGGTTGTTTCAGATCTGTTTGGATTTTGATACAGCCTCTTAGAGATTGCTGTGTGAAAAGCAGCAGTAGTTAAACCCAAACCTCCTGCCTGACTTGGGGTAAGTTTTTTCTTCACTAAATGGTCGGAAGGATGGGAATTGCTTTGTCTTACATTGGTTTCCCATATAGCAGCACCTCACCTGGTTTGGGAAACCATGTTTGTTAGGAGATGCTTGGGGTGATGCGGGCCCTTGGGTCATTTTCTGAACTGTGTAAAAGAAACATCTGTCCTTTATGAGGGTTATTGTTAGAGTATGAATGAGCTGAACCCATCCTGTCACAGGAATCCATAGCAAGATGTTTATTTCTCTTTAAAAAGGGAAGCCAAGTAGTTTCTTCCCTTTTTTATTAAACAGTAATGTAGGTTCAGCCTCTGTTCTGGTGAGTCTTTAATTGGCACAAAAGGGCAGTTTAGCTTCATCTTAAGGAAGAGTTGTCAAACCAGCTGGAATTGTTTGCTGCTCAGAAGCAGAGAGAGCTATATACTGTGATTTGCATCTTCTTTTCAACCATTATGTAGTGCAGCAAGTTGCTTCATTGGCATGAAAAGAGCATCTAATGAGGACACTTCTCCATCTCTGATGCTATCCCTGCAACAAATAGACTTCTTAATAGAAATCTAATTTCTGGGCTGGAGATGGTAGATTTATACCCTGTGTGTCGTGGCTGAGGGTGAAGTAGCTCACTTTGGCTCCTAACTCCATGGAGCAAGGACCTAATGAGCCAGGCTGTAATAGGCTCTGTATTAATACAGGCCAGGCCTGTGGCTTGTCATCCCCTTTCCCCATCCCCTGCATTTCTGGAGGTGATAAACCCCCAGGTCTTGTTTTGATCACTGTGTGGATGTTCTGGAGTATCTTGGCTTAAATCAAAGCAGCAAGAAATTGGGGGTTGTAAAGAACTTTCTTAAATTAAAGAGTTCCATTATGTAGTTTCTCTATTTCTAAATTCATGCAGTAATTCACAGTAATGCCTTTATATTCTGCTGTGTCTCTCTTGTAAAACACAGTGGTTTGGATATTAACTGGAGCATATTTCATTGAAATGGTTTCCTTCTTCCTGAGTGTGTTCTGGGGTTCTCTCTCCTGCTTGGAGAGCAGATACCACCCTGTGCTGCAGACCCTCGCGTGGGTCAGTGCATACTCAGTGTAGGTGTGGAGGAGAGCATGCTGTCGTGGGTGGCAGTACAAATAGCAGCCTGGGCCTGTGGAAGATGGCACAAGTCTTGCTCAGCCTCAAATGTTCCCTTGAGTTTTACATCAGAAACCGAGGCGGTCTTCTCTGCCATGTTCATTTAACCTTTTGTTCTAATCCCTTTTGTTGCACTGATGATTTAGGAGAAGCCCAAGGAGGGAAGGGAGTGCTGTTACTCTTTATAGGTCAGGACCAGCATTGCCTCTGCTGCGTAGGAAGGACGCAGTGAGGATGCAGGAGAGGGAAGGCAGAGTGTGCTGAGCAGGGCACAGCACATCTGCAAGGAGAGCACTGGGGAGGTAAAGGGGCTGAGGTTGAGTGGCTGCTCTGTAGCAGCCGGATCTGCTCCATAGGGAATGTGCACCTGGCATTCTCAGGACAATTGCTGAGGGCTCTCCCTTTGCTGGGGAGTTCTGTGCCGTGTGGACACAGGATGTGCTGCAGGAGCCTGGTGGGAGCGATGCTGCCCACACGGGCTGTGTCTGGTGCTTGGTACAGCACAGATCTCCACTGCCCCTTTGCAAGCGTTCTGTGCTACATCTGCAGCACTGCATCCCCACATGTGTCCTCCAGCACGGCACTAAGCAGAGCAAGGCTGGCATGCAGCAGCTCCTGGAAGAAGCTGTACAAGCCAACAGCTGGCCATTTACTGCAAACAATGCACCAGCATGTCTTAACCTTTCGGTTAGCTGGGAACAGCAGAGATCTGTCCTTTTGGTTTCATTGAAGTACACAGCAACCTTTTAACAGCGGAGGAGCTGCAGCGGCTCTTCCAGAGCCCGTGTCTGATGCCACTTATTGATGTGGGGGGAAAGGGGCACCCGCTGTGAGTTCAGCTTCTGCTGCTTTATCACACAGAATTAAAACTTCCTGGCAGTATAATGAGGGATTCAGCCTAAAACCCTCTCCATTGCCATGCCTGTGGCTTGAGTGCTTGTCCCCAGGCATTGCTCTCCTCCTGGGATGGGATGTCCTGTGCCGGGTGGGTGCTGTGCAGGGAGCAGCAGTCTAGTCCTGACCACTGAGCTGTCTGCTGTATTCAACACTCACTGAAGTCGTCAGCAAAATATCCCCCTTTTAAAGGAGGCAGGTGGTTTAATAGCAGTGGTTGAGAATTTTGCTTGAAAAACCCAAAGGAAGTGATTCTGTGGAAGCCCCTGGTGGCTGTGTTGTGATGGAGGTGCTTGGTGGGTTCCAGGCCAGTCACCATGGGGCTCCTGTGCCAAGAGCATTAATGCAGATGAAGCTACACAGTGGGAGCAGGTAATGTTTGTTATTGCTGCATTGTCTTATTTGAAAAATAATTAAGATCCATTTTATTTTACGGTCTTGGGAAGATGTGAATCTTTCCCTAAAGGACCTGCTTTTGCCCTGAATAACCTGTTCCCCTCTGGGCAATGGTCAGTGCCTGCTGGGCTGGGGTACAGGAAGCACCAGGTGGTGCCAGTGTCCCAGTTGTAGAACATGAAGGTGAGGTGCCCACATTGCAGGGGCGCATGGGGTCGTGTGGTCAGTACTCATGAGATGCTCAGCAGTGTGCTCTGGTCCCATCACCCCACTGAATTCCTTGGGTTGTTATTTTTGCTGGCAGTGGGGTGTCTCTGCTGGTTCTGATGCCAACAAGCACTGTGATGCCTGCCCTGCAATCCAGAGGGACTGGGAGGGAGTGAGGAGCTTTATTTGGATGGAGACAGCTTTCAGGTCTTGGGTTTCATTTTGTTGTTGTTATTGTTGTTTTCCAAATTCCCTTCCAATCCATCTGCTCTCCTGACATCCCTTTTATGTTGCTGGAAGGACAGGCAGGCGGCTGCATTGTGAGTGCGCTCAGGTCAAACTCCTGGCTTTTATCTTTGTGCTCTTGTAGGTGATGGGTATTTGGGGAATAAAATGCTAAGCGCAGGGTTTAACAGGCCTTTGTTTGCTATTGTCCAGCTGTGCTCCAGGCAGCAGCAGAGATGGGGAACAATAAACAGTGAAAGGAAGTGGGGATTTTAAACAGAACTGTTTCTTTTCTTCTTATTCCGGTGTTCCTGGAATATGACACATTCTGCTTTTTAGTCCCAGCTACATTAGTAAGAATAACAAGGCAAGGTGCATTCAGCACAGCTCACAGCAGTTGTGGGTTTGATGCATGTATCTCCATCTTTGTGTATGTGTGTTCATGGGGGGTAAATGTGTGTTCTGAAGGTGTTGAAAAAGAAGTCATTATGTTTAATGACTCACCCTCCTCATGTCCATGTATTTGCCACATAATTGTCCCTTGGGCTACCAGGGTGGTTTAGCCTGGGCTTTGGGGAGCACTGTGCTGGAAGGGGCTTGAGAGCCAAGCTTCTTGCCACTTTGGGCAGCCTCATAGGGTGGCCTTTCCGAGGCTCGTACCCTCCCTAGGACTCGTTTGGCACCTTGCTGCTGTGATGGCTGGAAGCAAGTGCCAAAGTCGTCACTTGCTTCTACACTGCCAGGGATGGGGCAGCCACAGCTTCTCTGGGCACCCTGTGCCAGCGCCTCAGCACCTTCACAGGGAAGAGCTTCTGCCTAAGAGCTCATCTCAGTCTCCCCTCTGGCAGGTTAAAGCCATGTTGCATACTGAGGTAAATCTTTCCCACTTAAACCCTTCTCCGTGCAAGCTTTAGTCTCGTTTTGCTCTGCCAAGCACTGCTGAGCATCCCCAGATGCAGCTGGCTCTTCCCCATCACATTAAAAAGCCCAGGGCTCCCATGTAATAAAATAAAATTTCCCCACTGCTCTTGTTTCAGGTCATAAATACCAAGTAAGTAATATTGTGCTCTCCCCTTCTTTCATCTGGTTTTAAAATTGAATCTCCAAGTGATTTGCCTGCTGGGTGCCTGCAGACTCGTGGGAGATGCTGTTTGTGTCCATGGTCTCTATGGGCTGTGCCAGCACCGAGTGCTGCCTGCTGTGCTGAGCCATAGGGCCCTGCCTTGGCTGCACTCTCTTGGGCCCTGGGCTCTTAAAGACAAGTTTAAGGAGGTGTTGGTGCACCCAGGCTCTGAGGTGGGTCTGTTTGTGTCCCCCTGTACTTCCTGGGCTTCAAACCTGCCCTCCTCGTTATACGTTATCTGAATCTCCCTTTGGAAATCACCTGCTTCAGAACCAGTGTTTTTAATAGCTGCAATGTTCTTCAGTTTTAAACCTCGAGAGTGGCTCTCCAGTAGGAATAGAAGCTGAAAAACAAAGCAATCAAAGGGAAGCTGTCCCGCTCGCTGGGCATGTTTGGTTAGCAGCATCCCGGGGGATGCCAAATCGAGTTCTTTACACCAATGCCTCTCCACGGGGTGAGAAGCTGTAAAGTTGCAGCCCACAGCATCTCTCAAACTCATCCATGGCTTGTAATGTCTATGGAATGGAGATATCCGTTCTGCTAGGGAGCGTATAGCAAAAATAAACTAACCCATTCCACCCAAATAAATCAGTCTGAAAATAAATCTCTCATCGTGCTGTCTTTATAAATACCTTTTAAATTGAGTATGAGTGACAAGATGTGGTTGAGTCACTAGAAGAGCATCTCTGATAGTGTTGAAGAAGCCTTTTTAGATGTATTTTATATCCCAATTGTCATTGCAGCCGTCTGTACCCGCCTGCGCTGCCCTTCACTGGCTGCAGGGTTTAGAATGACAATTGGGAGATTGAAGATGGAGATTGGCTTCCAAATGCTGCTCGGGGCTTCCTTGATGGGGCCTGGATAGCTGGGAAGGGGAAGACATCTCCCTACAAGCAAGGGGCACTGCTCCTGGAGGCCACCTCCCCATGCCCCTCATGCAAGCGGCCAGGAACACGGGAAGTGGGAGATGAGGCTGCGCATCCCTCGCCCGGAGCGGGGCGCCTGCATGTGCTTATTAGATTTTCAAATGTTATTTAGCTTGATTGCAGGCTTCTTACAAAAGGAGTTAAGACGTGGGTATAAAAGATAATAGAAGTATAAATTGCAAGGCAGGTTCTTATGAAATCAGTGGATTACTCATTTGGGCGCTCGGTGAGTGCTAATTTCACGTTGCTATGGCACCTCTGGGCACGGGGGGGCAGCCCTCAGAACACGGGACCTGTGGACCTTTGTGTAAGGCAGATAATGCCTTGCACACAACATGGGCTGAGTGATGAATTGCCTCTATCTAGCACTGTCCAGAGGGACCCAGGGCAGACAACGAAAGGTGTCTCTCACTCATGAGTGGTTTCTGGAGTTAGACCAAAACTCACCCGTTTCAGCCTTGAAATCTGTGTGTTGTCTTTAGTGGCGATGCTTCCCGATCTGCCTCTGGGGCAGACAAATCTCAGCAAGGTGAAAGTGAATAGCTCTTTGGTCTGTTTGCAGAGCTGCAAGGGACTGTTCTCGGGGTTCTCTGTTGAATTCCTGTGTTGTGGACGCTTGCATCTTCACTCCTTGGCATTCCCGAGGTGCTCAGACTGATGATGCCATTGTCCAGTGGATGGTGGTGCGGTGCTGGGGCCACTGAGCCATCCTAAGAGAGGCCTGGCACTGGAATGTGATGGGAAAGGGGAGGCACAAAACTGGTCTGGAGTGTTTGTGCTTAAAATGTGCTGAAACACGGTTTCAGTGCAGAAACACTCTCTTTGGAAAGTGTGAGCCTTTGGAGGTTTTTGGGTGCAGCAGCCAGGCAAGGCAGGTTCTGTAGCGTGCTCGTGTCTTAACAGAAGTACTGAGTGTTTCCTAGGCAGGTGGATGTAGGACAGACAAATCCACTGGGCTCATAAACCCCAGGTATGTTCCATCAGAGACACACAACTCCAGGCTGGCATCTTCCCTCCCCTGCTGCTCTGTGCTCTCTGCAAGCTCTCATCCATCTCTGAGCACACGGAAGCAGATCTGGGGGCCTTTGGTACCAGGGACCAGCAGGAAGGCAGCATTACCTGGAGGGAAACCACCACTGTTCCACCATGCTGATACCTTCTCCTCAGCGCTTGGTTAATTGAGCCCAGTGCCAGTGCTCAGGAGCATGGGTAGCTAATTCTTTCCCTCCCCAAGACACTGAATGGGGAGAATATCTGTTGTGGATGGGGAAGTATTTGTGGTGGTTTGCACTGAATAGTCTTAAGTCTTCCTGCTGGCACACACGCTAACTGCTGCTGCACTTCAGGTAAGAAGATAATGATCACATCATTAAGACACTACTACAGCTGGCATGACTTGTTAGGTCAACATATCGATCTTGACATTACGCTGCAAGATTGTTTTTAGATAATGCCTGTCCATCCTGCCTCTTGCTCCAGGAGGAGGAGGGAGAGAGGAAATGCAGAACTGGAAGCGACTTGGCACAGATCTTTCCCCTCCAAATACAGGCTCGTTGCTCCTGAAAAGATCTGTTCTGCTGCAGAGGCTCCTGCCTTGTCGCTGCTGATTGGATTAGTGGCAGATTTCCTTTAAGTCAGTAGAAATCCCAAGGGGGTTGCTGGGCTTGTGGGTGGGTAATTTGGTCATTCTAAGGAAAGGCTCTCCTTTAGCCTTTTGTGCTGTGTTTGTGGGTGTGCTGGTTTACACCCACCATGGATGAAGCCCAAAGAGCTGAGGTTCTTTGAGTGCGGGACCTTCTGTCTTAAGCTCCTATGTGCTTGGGGTCCTGGACTCAGCACATCCCAAGAGGAGGTTGTGTCTGCCATTGCATTGGGCTTTGCAGGGCTCCATGGGCTCTGTGCTTGCCATGGGCACCAGTAGCACCAAGAGGCTATTGCCTGTCCGCAGGGAAATGAGCCATCAGTTCACTCTCTGAATAACCAGTGTGGAACTGCAGAGCTTCCCTCTGAAGCCTGGTGTACATTTGCATTGTGCCTATATTCCGAGCATATTAGAAACATTGGCAATACCATTTCTGTCTTGCTGGAGAAGAAAACACCTCTCACTTTTTAATAAATCTCTGCTTGTCTTGTTATCTCTGCTGTATTGAAGCTGCCCAAGGCAGTTTTTCTCATTTCATTGGGCTCTTTTTATAGCAAACTACTTACAGGCATTTTGTAAAAATAGCAGTAATGTTACTTTTTATATATCTATGTATGTGGTTTAGATCACTAAGGCTTTATTTGGTATTTTAATCTGGGCTTCCTGACTGCACTTTCAAATCAAAAGTGATAGTTCACAAAACGTGTGATGTTTTTAAGTCCCTGGCTTGCAGAGAAGTGATGCTTGCACAGTGCTGAGCTGCTTTAGTATCCCCTTCTAACTATATTTCATTAAGAACAGTCCATATGGTGTGTCAGGGAGAAGGGGAACGCAGAGCAGAACCTATGTCTGCCAAAGAAAACTGTTTTGATCTACTGCTCAGCATAGTACAACTTTGGGGGGAAGAGAAATAAACACTGTCAGATGGATGCTGCCAAACTCCACGCGTTACCGAGGGTTTCAGGCTGTTCAGTGATGGGTTTTCTTTTGGATACTGCCGTTTCTGGAGTCTTGGGATTTACACAGGACTGTTCATTTCCATTTAAAAACATGTAGGAAACAGCCTCAAAACACAGGCCCTGGAAGCTCCGGTGTCACAGGTTGATAGAACCCTCAGCTGCATTAGGTGTAAGACCTGGTGGCTTTATAAGCACATCTGCGGCTTTGGAGAAGGGTGGGTTGTGCAGTGATCTGGTGCAGAGGCAGTCAATGCAGAGTAACTTCATAAATAAGAGGAAATGATGTCTCTATGATGCTGTGTTCCCATAGGTTTTGGTGAGGCAGTTGAGGGGAGCTGGAGGGGCTTCATCCTGATGGGCAGCAGCTTTGGTTACCTGAACAGGGTGTTCTGCAGAGCTCCTTGTGTGGAGCAATGTAAAACCTCCCTCAGGTTGTCAGTGAGCTTAATGTGAAGTACAGGGTCTGTTCTCATGGTATGAGACCATGAGATGATAATGACCCCTTATGGTGGTTGTGTTGTGAGTCAGTAACAACTACGGTCAAATACTTCCTTCCACCACCCATATTGTCCTGGCCTTAAACTGCTGGGAAAGCCCTCGGGGACAGCAGGGGCTGCTCAGGAAGGGGAACCACTGTGTTTCCTTCAGTCTGGGCTGATTTTTGGCTAATCATTACAGAAGGTCTTGTGAGGAGTGTCCCAGGCTCTCAGTACATGGGCTGGAGGAGGGGAGGGATGAGGAGAGGTGGTGGTGGGTCCTACGGAAAAGGCCAAGTGAATGGATACCACTGGGAGGAGGAAATGCCAAGTCCTGCACAAGGTCTGTGTGTTGGGGTGGGTTTTGATTCAGCCTTGTGGAGGTGGGACACATCCTTCCACTTCTCCTTACAGTCATTCCCCAGCTCACAGCCAGCACCTGACAACACATTATAAATCCATGAACCCTCTCCTTGGTGGTTTCAGGTTCTTTTCCTTTCCTTCCTCTTCCTTTTTTCCCCCCTTTCCCTGTTTTCAGCATTGGCTGCAAAGTGAACTCTCTTTTCACTACAGCGCTTCATCATTGCAGTGTTTTCAGCAGACCCTCAAGAATTAAATATGTACCATTTCCATAATACTGATTATCCCTGTTTAAGTGCTATTTTAGAGGGTATTAATTTCTGTTGCAGTAACAGCCTCAGCACTTACCACCAGCCCTGCTTCCCTCAGTGCTCACTGTGAGCCAGGATTTGCCCTGGGTCGCTGCTTTTAGCCCTCGTGTCCATGGTGAGGAGTTGGAGCTGGGTTCTGTGAAGGCTGCCTCTGTCACTTCTGATACCTTCTGGGGCTTTGTATGCAGCAACACAAAGCACAATTAGAATACAGTTATATATTCTCATAGTTATTAAAGCTTGGATTAACATGACATAAAGTTTTGTCTGGGGAGCCTTTTGCTATGGCTCAGGGAGCGTTTTTGTGTGACAGTAATAGGCTGCAGTTAATATACTTGAATGATACCAGAATCTGTGTAATAAGACAGAACAAAGGGGGTTTATTTGAAGCTGAATTACAAAGGTGGAATTATCATTGTGAACAATCCACTGAGATCGCAGCTTAATTATTGTATCTCGCGTGACTTCGGCATAAAGTGCAGTCAGTGAAGCAAAGTTAAGCAAACACATGCACACGTCTCAGAAGGACACCCTGTCAGTTGTATGGGACTGATGTGTGCACTTGACACCTCATTCTGAGCACCCAGATCCTCTCTTTGCCCATTTTTGCCATCTGATGTACAGAGCCTGTTTGCTGTGATTCAAGAGACTCTTGTAACGTTTCTAGGAGAGATTCATCACTGGATGTACTCCATTCCGATAGCTGTTGGGCAAGAAATAAGAAGTGTTTGAAGGCAAGAGGGTTCAAACAAACCCTTCAAAGGCAGCTGGTGGGCCCTGCAGAGGAAGAGGTGGGAGGGCTCTGTTGTTCCACAGGGTTTGGGGACAAAAGGAGTGAAGAGGTGGGAGCTTCCTTTGGAATCCTGTTTTCCCACTGTGGGTGAGTGCACACAGGTCTCTGCGGCGAGGTGATCCCCGGGATAGTGGACTGGGGAGCCCTGAGGACCGGGGGGTCTGGGGAGTGAGGAGAAGGGGAATGTCCCCTTTAAAATCCACCCCAAGGTGGTGTTCAGCCTGAGCTCCCTGATTGAGCTTGAGTTAAAGGGGGCCAGGCCGGAGCAAGCATCCGAGGTCTTGAGTGATGACAATGGCATTTCATGTCCAGTGCTTCTCATGCTGTAAGACCCTTGGGACAGAAGTGGATTTGAGGGTGGCTTGTCAGGGGCTGATTGCTGCCAAGGGTTACAGGTAGTGATGCTGTTCTGCAAGACCAGACTTAAAGACACAATCCCACAAGTGGCTCTGTGCTTCTGTCCTCCCATCAGGACTTCCTGGCATAGTTTAAAAGAGGTAAAGGAGGAATTTAAACCCTCAAACAACAGAAATCAGAGCTAGAGCTCACTTTTGTTGTTTCCGTGCTCCTAAAGGTGCGTGATGTGGTGCTGGCTTGGGATTCAGACTTAAACAGGGGAGATTTAGGTCAGATGTAAGGAAGTTTTCACTAGGAGGGTGGTAGCCTGGATGCCTGAGCTGAGAATTTGGCACCTGGAGTGCAGCACTTGTTATGGTAAGGTCTGGGTTGTGAATGCTTTTGCCATAAATGAAAACCATCCCTAAGTGTCAAGGTACATAAAGTGTGTGAGATTTGGGGTCGAAAGACAAGGGAGGAGAGAATTCTGCTTAGAAGCAGCAGCCCTGGCAAACTATTGTTTAATATGCAAGTCAGTTTGAAAAGAACAATAAAAGGAACCAGGATCTCACAGGAAATAAAATGAAACTTTTTTTCATTACAGTCAAGGGAAACTTAGATGAGTTTTTCTTTGCTAATAAAGTGCACTGTTCGTTTTGCAGCTGAGCCTTTGCCGGAGCTGACTGTAGCAATTGTTCATCGTTCTGCTTTCCTTTAAAATCCGGGCAATAAAAAAGCCCTTCATGCATCAGGAAACATAGTAATGCAATCCTTGCCTTATCTTCACACTTATTCAGCAGGTATTTACCAAAGGGCAGCAGGAAGCTCTTTAAACTTGATCCTGTGCCTTTGCCCAGGATGTCTCTTAATCAGATGTGTTTACCTGGGTCTGTCCTGTGCTGGATCGCACAGCACTAACAAACCCCTTGGTTCTTGTGAGCAGTGCTCTCAGCATACTCTGTAACAGCCCTGAGCTCCTTTTGCTGTGCAGCTTAAGGGCACTGAGCAAGAGCCTTGTAGGTATTATGGTCTGTTTAGTGGGTAAGAAAGACTGATGCTTGAAATGCTGTGTGTTTGTACTCCCAAATGGGAGAGAGAGGTGTGTGATTGGGTTATTTCTCTTGTCAACTTTGTCACTGGGTGAACAGGAGCTTCTGTTCTGCTCAGAGTGATGGGTAACACAGAGATGCAGTGAATTGTGGTGTGCTGACCCTTAGGTCTTGATTCCAGAAAGTGCTTGAAAGGAAAGTGAGTAAATGCCATCGCTGTCTTCAGGACCCACATCCTAGAAGGACTTAATTGTGCTTAACTGTGTGCTTGGCATTGAATCGTACTTAAATCATAAATAGTAAAGAGTTCATAGTGGTTCCCAATTCTTAGGAGTTATTCCTGAAATGGACCATGTGTGACTAGGAGACACATTGTACCTTGGTGTTCACAGAGACGGTTGCTGATGCTCTTTCTGGCATGTGGCTTTTAGTGGTCTCTCTGCATCTCATTCTCTGGCATGTATACTTGCAGTAAACCAACCAGCTGCTCCTGTTTTAGTGTTGCTTCAATAGGGAAGGTGCTGGGTTTGGAAGGAGCAGACTTCACCCCGTGTGCAGCACACTTCACCTGAGGGCTGCAAGTGCTCCACAGATCCTTGAAGCTCCTTCTCCTCTGGGAGAGCTTGTGGCCCTATGCGTTGTGGGTATTGCTGGGTCCAGTTCCCATGTGGAACTCTGGTGGAGGCTGGACACTGCCCAGAGCCCATGGGGACTGGAAGCAGCCATCTTCTGCCTGTGTTCATATGGAGCATCACAGCGGGGTGATGTGATGTGCACATGTATGTTCACCAGCCTCTCTTCTGGCTGGTGTTTTAACAGCCCCATGGATTCCAAGCTCTGCACCTAATGGGCAGCACCTCTCAAGTGTTGTTTGGCAAAGCACACAGATTGCAGCTTCTCAGTGCTAATATGCAGAGGAGCTCTGTGAGGGAAGGAAGCATTATTCCTGCTGACGGCAGCTAATGTTCCGTGACACTGGAATCACAGAGCGCCTCGCACTTGCCTAGCTAAAGTGCTGAAGGAGCAATGTTCCTCCAGAGCTCCTGTCATGGCATTGCCGTGGCCTCCAGCACCTCTTGGGGTATTGAAGAAGGTGGGAAGACTCATCCCAAGAGAGCTGGTGAAGTGATGGAGCTGAGCTGAACCCCTGCCATCAGCTCCTGGGGTTGTGCCATGGCTCTCGTGATATTTGATGGATTTCAGCTTTGGTTTGAGTGATGTACTTATGTGGAGGTCTCAGCATTTGCTTTCAAAAGAGCCAACGTTCTCCTGTATTTCAGTGGCAGCTTAAACACATAAACCCTGATGGGCTCCCGTGTGGGCACCAAGAAGACTGTGTTAAAATTATTGTGATGCACTTAGGAAGTGCAGTTTGTGTGTTTGCCTCATGATTTGGTCCTGCAGGCATCGGAGAAGGGACAGGGCTGGAGCAGGATGGATGGAGCTCGGGTTCTTCATTCATTTGTGATCTCACAAGAAAACATGTACCAAAAGTTACTCAGTTTGGGGGAAACGTGTAGGAAATAGTGCCCAATATGTGCACGCTTGCAGGGAGATGGGACGTGCTGAATAAATAGCTAGGCAAGGATGCCTGCGGAAGGGACGTCTCCTGATGCTGGCAGGGAACCAAAGGCAAAGGTTTTCAGGATCGCGGCTGGGGCTGCACATGGGTCAGTTGCAATGCCGGTAGCTTGATTTCCCTCCTGATGCCTCCCTCTTCCTCATCTGTGACATGGGTGAAGCACAACGCTGGTCTGGGGCAGGGAGGATTAAATGCTTGTAGGAGAGTTTGGAGGCTCTCCAACAGATGTCTTGAGCTAGATTCTGCTCTTGCCTCTCCAGCAAAGGGCGGCAGCGGGAGCGCTGGGATGTAACGCTGCCTTTGGATGAGCAGGGTTGGAATCTGCTCCTCCTCTGCCTTGTAACACAGTGCAGGGTTTCTAGCTGTTGACACGTATGTGTAAGTTCTCTTGTGCTGTGGTATGGAGTAGCTTCGATCAGTGCAGAAATGTCTGTGGCACTAGTTTGGGGCAGGATTGGAGGTTGGAGTTTTATTACAGCAGAGATGGAGGTGTTGCTCTGATTCATAAATACAGTTTTTAACCACGTGCTAGTTTGATGGGAGCTGAGGCACTAGTGAGGCAAGAGGGGCACACAATGCCACAGGAGACCTGTCCCCAAGGGAGGGTCCACAACATTTAGCACATTGTTCTTAGCCTGCCTTTTGGGGATCTGGCCCCAGATCCAGTTACCAGTGGCACGTACCAGATGCGTACTGGAAATCTGATGGGGACAAGGGAAGTTCTCAGCCAAGACAGCAGGTTAAAGGCAAACTCCGAGAGCCCTTATGTATTCTGTAGCCTGAGTATGGCAAAGAGCCTTGCTATCATCAATGCTTCATATTATTGCTGATGAAGAAGGAATCGATGAGAAACATCTGTGGAGTCATCTTTAATTTGCCCTGCTGTGGAAAGCTGTTTTTCTGGACACCATTAGTCATTCTTACACCCTCTTTGGTAGAGTAAACATTGAGTAGCGTGTTGGTGTTTTTCAGGAGCGTTTTGAAGTCCAAGAGTAGCCACTGTGCACGTTGGCAAGCAGTTGGGATGCTCTTTGCCATGTCACGGCTGGTGAGCAAGCCCTGAGATTAGCGCGATTGAATGACTGTCTTAATCTCAGCCCTGATGGAGCAAAATTAGTCACAATGATATGTGTGTGTTGAATAAAATCGTGGTTTTATTAGCTATAATTGCTGAAGAAGACTTTTTAAAGCCTTGACTGCTGGGGGGGGGGGGAAATTGCTAGCACTGGAATTTGTTCTTGCACAGTATGGCATTGATTATTGTCATGGCGCATAATATGTCAGTCCTCGGTTGGTAAGTTGTCACCATGGAGCACTGGGAATGCTCAGCGAGGGACCGTGCTGTGTGTGGGATGAAGGGCAATGGATGGCGATGAGGATGCTGTGGGTGCCTTCATGTGAGGCGCCGTGATGGGAATAGCAGCTTGACAGGAGGGGGAAAGGTTAAAGCGTATGTTGCCTTGTTTAATTCCCCTGTAATCACACCCAGAAGCTTGCTGGAGCCATCTTCTCTTACCTGTCTGGTGCAGGATATGCATTTGTCTTAATACCTGTGGAGGAGAGGCTGCAAATCCACAGGAGCGCATTGCTGGTACTTGGATTTCACATGCATGTTTCAGGTAACAGCACCTAAGAGGTTACTGACAGCTCAGAGGGTTTTCTGCTTCAGAAAGCAAAATAGTGGAGTGGTTGTGTTGTGTGTGTAAAGAATTGGAGGAATTAGACGAGGATATCCAGGATTCTTTTCTTGGAGAGCAGAAGAAGGGATACACCTGTAAGGTTCATAAGTGATGGATCGGAGGCATGGAAAGTGTGCAGCTGAATGTCATCCTCCTTCACTTTCTGTTCTCCTAGGGCCAGGTGAGAATTGCCACAGCGTTTGATAATTGTGTTACTTCATTTGTCTGCCCTAATTCTTTACTTTGAAGGGATGGAGAGCGTAGCACCAAACCTGCTTGGGAGTGTTGAGGGGACACTTGAGCGAACGCAGGAACATCTCAACCTGCTCTGGATGTGTCAGAACCTTAGGGTTTGGATCAGTAAAATCGTTCCTGGGCTGCACACGGAGTGTGAGGCATAAGAAAAGCCGCTGTAGTTATGGTTGTTTCCCTGTGGAGGGTTTACTCAGTGAGTAAACCTGATTCAAATACAAAGCCAGGAGCTTGGAGATGTGAAGTAGTGGCTGTTAGTGCTCCTGAGGGCATGCAGCACCTTGTAAATGACCATTGCCTTTACAAGCTGCGTGTCCACAGAGCGCCTCTTGGGTTTGCTGCTCCATCACATGGCTGTAGGAACACATGATGGAATTTTCCAGAGCACATCCTCTTTGGGCCATGCCTCAGTCAGTGGAAGCTCCTTGCTCTGTGTCTGCAGCACTGTGCTCCCTGAGTCACTGCTGCTCCTCACAGGGCGCTCAGCCTGGTCATTCCAGTGTGAGCAGGTCTGGTTATCCCTGATGGCTCAGGGCTGCCCTGTGGAAAAGAGGAGCTGAAAACCCTGAGGAGGGAAGTGGGGGGAATGAGTGGAGAATATTGTGTGTTCTTGTGCCACACTAGATCAGTTGCATTAAATTCAGAGCCTTTCTGAGTACAATTAATGGTCATTTTATTTAGGTCACCCTGGTTTTGTTGCTTTAAATGTACACCTCCATTAAAGTGGAAGAAAATCGAATACATTTATCTCCGTGGAGCCTTTTGTGAACTGGTTGGGCATATTTTAAATAACCCTGGGAACTGTTAGGATTATTAAAGCCTTTGGCTCCTCCAGGTTTTTTTCTTTGCTCCTATTCTCCCCTATTCCTCCTTCCAGGCAGTGAGTAATGAAGTGGTGCAGCCCTTCCTTAGCTCAGAGCCCCAAGTGGGTTGAAAAAGAAAAGTTAAATAAACTAAAGCCCATTAGTTAGGCTTTATGTAAGAAACTGGGTCTAAATTGGATGTATGTAGAGGGTACGCTGGGACAGAGCAGTCTGTTGGGTTTAAGTGTCTGTAACTGGTATTATCTGGCAAGTTGTTATTTTCTTTATTTACCTTATGTGCTGGGACTGTTCATTGTGTAACACGTTCTGGTGCCCAGAACTAGCTCAGATTCATCAGCTCCTTTAAGCCTCCATACTGAGCCATGCTCCATCTAAAAGATGTACATTTTGATGGCTCAGCGCTTCAGGGTCAGCAGGGATGGAGCCCAACTCTTCGGTGTGCCGTTCTTCACCGTGCCCAGAGAACACGCTTGCAGGAGCCATTTTGGTGGCTGATAGGTGGGTTCAGTGCCTACGGGTGACCAAGCAAGCCTCAGAAGTGGTTTAACACAGGAAAAACTCTGTGTTGAATGTGTTGAGACCTGGCCGTTTGCACTTCAAGCATCTTTCAAACGCCCGTTGGAGGAGGGGGTTAACGTTTGGACACTCACAGCTCCTCAATGTACTTGAGTTTCATCTGTGGGTCAGCTTTTTCCCCCTCCTTCCCCCAAAACAGGGCTCAGTTTGCTCACTACAGGGTTTACTGCCGGTTACCTTGACTGCGTCCCTTAGTTCTCCTTGATGAAAACTTGAACAAGCCGCTTGTGTTTGATTCCCGGAGACCCGTGAGAAACGGGCTGTGTGTGTGAGGCACTGTGGTTTTCTCATTCTATTCAGCCCTTTGTATATTCAGATTCTTCTCGTTTCAGTTCTTGCTGTTCTGCCAGATTTCCATACCATTGATGGGCTTTCTGAATTAATGTCTCTTTCTCCCCCCTCCCTCCCATACCCTCACCACCTTTCTGCAACTGGTGAAAAGTTTTCTCTGCACGCTGCCCCCTCGCATTGATTTCCCTCTCCCTTGGCCAGGCTGCTCTCAGATGGTTTATTTTGCAAAGCCTTAATAGAATTTTCCCTTTGCCATTGCACTTTATCTATTCAGGAGGTTTCAAGAAGTCTCATTGTGTCAGCGGACTATGGAGGCAAGAGGCTATTCTTCTGGTACAATGCCTGCCCTAAAAAATAACGCAGGGTGGGGTAGACTCCGAAAGGGCAGAGACGGAGATAAAATGTTCTGACCTTAGGAAATAGAAAAGATAACCAATTAGACATTGTTGAAAGGGCACCAGCTGGCTTAAAGAACACCCCACTGATTATTCTTTCTTAAAGACAGGCTTGGTCCGCATCTGAAACTATGCTGCGGAGCCGCTTCTCCCCTTTGCAGGCTTTCAGGTTTGAACTGGTGGGGCTGACCCTTTCCAAGGTAGCTGCATGTCTCATTCTGATCCCAGAAGCAGTGCCCATCTCCAGGGTACCAGCGTGCCTCAGGATCCCAGCCAGCGCATGGAAACCTCCTGGATCAGCCCATGTGGGCTGCCTTGTTACTGCTAAGAGGGGTTTATTTGCATGGAAAAGCCCTCTGCCAAGATCATCATTCCAGCAAGCAGGGCCCTCGTGGCACAGACGGTTGTTTGCCCAGAGGATGTGTGTCTGGTGGGTGAGAGGACGTGTCACATTGTGGAGGTGGGAGAGGTGAACAGAACCACAGCTCCTCACCGTGACCAGGGGCTGTACCCAGGGTCCTCATCCCTCCTGGTGCTGGTCTTGCACCAGGACTTGTCCCCCTGCCATGGCAGCAGTTGGAGGAACAGGATAAGGCTGCACAAGAGGTTCAGATCAGATCCATGGTGGTGCTGCTGAGCCCAAAGGGTTTGCACCCCACAGCTTCAGCCGCTTGGGAGCCTTTGGGCTCAGACATGGCCATGCTGAAGCGAGGTTAACATCGTGCCTCATTTCGTGTCTCTTCTCTCCCTAACGGCAGTGCAAGCAGCCTTGTGCTTCACCTGCTGGTCAGAGGACCAGGGCTGCTGGATCTGTGCAGCAATGTGTCCAAGACCAATCTGGACTCCAGTTCAGAATGTGAGAGCCGAGTGTTAGAGCTTACTGGTGTGGGGACACGGGGTGGCTGGCACACTGGGGTGGACCGAGGCAGAGGAAGCAGCGATGCTGCCGGATCCTACGCGGGATGCAAAATGTAGTTTTGGGATCCGGGGAGGGCAAGACCTGTGAGAATGAAAAGTAGAGATTGCTGTGCAAGCAGAACCCCGGGGCAGAGATAAGCGGTGGTGCAGGGTGAAGGGCAGCTCTGTCCTTATCTGCCTCCTCGTATTGCTCATACTTGTGAGTTTTCTTCCTTGGAGTGAGGAAAGACAGCAGGACAAATAGCTCTGTGCTTAATGTGCTTTGGGTTTTTCAGTGCATCAGCGACTTTAGGTTTCGCTCAAGATGGGTATCAAGCAGCCATGCTGTTCCCCACCATCTCAGGCCGTTGCTAACCCAGTTTGCAAACCCCTCTGAAAATGTTACAGAGACGGGTTTTAGACGAGGATGTTTCCTGCAGCACACAGGACCAACATGCCCCAGCTCCTGCAGCCTCTGAGCAGCAGTTTTAACATGTGACAATGCTGCAAAATAAACTCCAGCACAACATCCTTCTAAAATAAGTGTAAAATTTTAGGTGTGGCTGCACAGATTAAATGGAAGTGGTATAAATCATGCAAATAGTAATGAAAGTTGAAAGCAATTTGGTTGCACTTCAATACGTTTCATCAGTCATCTCTCTTCTGAAGTGGAAATGCCAAGCCTGATGCGAATTAAACCTTCTCCCTCCTCCCTCTCCCCTCTTTCCTCTGGCTTTTCAAAAGACCTTTTGAAAGCCTCTGAATACCTTTCTTGCCTGACCAGGTTTTACCCTGCTCATACTTCTTATAACCTCCTAATTCTCAGCCAAGACAGTGACTCTAATTTGGAGAAGACAACGGGCTTGATTTGCATCCACGGTTCCTCTCTTGATCCTTCCTTATCTCCCTGCAAAAGGGAAAGAGGCTGGGATGAGGCACAGCCAGGGACCTACAAGAGGAGGAAGAGCTGCTTAGATACGTGTTTTTTTAGGACAACAGAACTTTCAATGCTGGCTTTTCTGCTTTGGGATCAAGTGTCAGATGGGATGGGGGTGGAAAGCAGCAGATTCCCAAAAGGAAGAGCTGACTGAGCACAAGGAGGTCGGATGCATCGTTTGCTCCTGAGCTGAGGCTGCTGCTGCCCTTGTCTCCCCTCCTGTCTGCCTGCTGTCTTTGTGAGGGTGTTAAAGCACGCATCTCCCTTCTCTCTTGCAGGTAGAGGACGCCATGCTTATGTTTGACAAGACGACCAACAGGCACAGAGGTAAGAGAGAGCGGGAGCTCAGGCATCACACCGTGCAGCAGCTTCTGCACGTGAGCACAGCCCAAGTCACTGTCAGTGCGATGACCTGGTGCCTAAATCCGTGGTGCTAAACCCCTCTGTCCTGCAGAGGAAGGGCTGTTTGGCATGTAATGCCATGTGTCCTGTGGGTTTGCTTATCAGACTTGATTTTTCTGGTCAGACTTCTGTTTGGGAGGACCGTTGCTGGGCTCTGTTTGTACCACAGTGGCTGTCGTTAGGTTAAGCTGGGCATAAGGCCAGTGAAGCTGAGATACCAGGAAATTAAGGTGCTGAACTCCTCTGCTGGGGTTTCAAGCATGCTGGAGTTTTGCAGCTGGGACTGCTCGTCCTCTGGCAATGGTAACTCAGAACAAGCAGGATCTGCGGAAGAGGAGTTTCTCTCCCCATATTTCACAAGAGAGACAAGGTTTCATCACTGCTAGTACAGCTCAGTGAAAATGAGCTGAGGATTACTTTCGATGTTATGGCCATTCCTTTCAGCAGAAATGAATGATGCTCCTCTGTCTCTCAGTGAACAGCTCACGTTATCGCTGCAGGCAGGGAGCAGCACAGCATCCGCTCTGTTCGGCTGGGATGGCGTCAGATGTACCTGGGCTCTCAGAGAGGCACCAGGAACTGCCCTGGGGAAAGGCTCAGAGCCCCTCTTCCCTTTCCTCTGCAGGACATTGATTTTCTGCCACCAGTCTCCCTGCTCTAACGTGTGTTTGGAGGCAGTGTAGGAAGCCAGCGCAGCTTGTGGCTTCTGCCCTCGTGCGACAGCGTGGACGTGTAGCCCCAAAGTTTGTTGCTTGCCCTTTGCACTCTAGGCTCTTTGAGGGACTCTCTTGATTGATGAGGTTATTGTCTCCATGGTGGATGCAGCCTGCTTGTTTAGAGAGGCTGCTCCAAGGTGCTAAGGAGCCTGTGCCCAGCCAGGCCATGATGGGAGCATGAGGAATGGGAGAGGGGAGCAGCCCAGCTCATCTTCATCTCTGTGGCAGGGTCAGAAGACCTGACCTCCCTGTGCTGTGTGAATGCTTCACTGCTCTGAGACTCGCCTTAACAAGGACCTTGGTTTGTGTGAATGGCTGGGGGAGTCGGGCGAACCTCCAGGATAACGTTCCCCCCTCCAGCACTCTCTTCCCAGGCACTGATCCCTCTCTGATGTCAGGGATCATAGTACCCTGCAAAAGACTTGGAAGGATAAGCTCTTCAGAGAAGGCATGTGACCCACCAGTGCCCATCAGTTTGTAACAGGAACCAAGTGTTCAAACCCCTCACATACTTTGCAGAGTTCAACCCCTGGCAACTTCCTTTTATATCCAGAAATTGCTACCCTTCTCTTTGCAGCCACCCTGAAACGGGCCATAAATACCCTTCTCCATTCAGGGTCTTGGCATGTTGTTTGTTGTGTTGAAAGCTGTGTTATGTGGTGCTTTTGTGCTGGGCACAAGAGCCCAGGCCCTGCTCTGACATGATCTATGGGCGTCAGGGCTCTGGTACCGGGGGGTCTGGTCCCAGGAGCACACTTACGCAGCAGTCTCGGCCCTTGTGAAGATGTTCCAGCGAGGCTCCTGTTTGTATTCCTTGTTTTCCTCCCTTAAACCGTTCCTTAAGCTGGCAAGTTCAAGCAGTGTGCATCAGGCTGGAAACACGTCCCAGTGTTCCTCTCCATTCCCTGTGCTTTTGAGGCTTTTGCAGCCTGTTTTCCAAGTCCCCAACCTTGTCTCTGCCCCTGTCACCCCACAGAGCAAGTCTTTGCTATCACTCTCTTAAGGGCATCAGGCTCCACAGGGATGGCTTGTCCTGGGGGACATCAGCCTGTCCTGTAGCTCATCAGCAGGGCTGGATGGCCCCAGCAGCTGCCTCATCTCCAGATAACAGCTGTGCTCCAGAGATAGAAAGTCTCCATGTGCTGAAATGTCCCAAATCATGGAGTTGGTTCTCCCTGGGGCTCTTGGCTGTGCCCATAGCAAGTTCTGTTCCTCCCCACCAAACTCACTGGTGGTTCACCAGCATGTGCTTGCCTTCACTGGGATGTGTTACCCGGACAGGCAGAAACTGCAGGGACAGTAATGGAGCGACGTGCATTAGTCCTTCCTTTGCTTCCTGCAGGCAAGCCGCTCTCTCCTCCCTGTGTACCTCAAGGTGATCCCTCCTTTGTTCCCACCAGTGGCACTGTGCTGCTGTAAGCACTTTGCAAGGCACGAGGGCACCAGGAAGCATCCGTGTTTGTGCTCTGCTAATGCTGAACTCTGCTGTAACAGCTCTGCTTCAGCTTTTCTGTGCTCTGCGGGGAGCCTGGGATAGCACAGAGAGCCCTGCTCTCAGCTGTGAACCTGAGCGACAGCCCCCCAGGATGGATGCCTCTTCCAAGAGCATCTTCCCACGTCTTGTCTGGAGAAACGGTCCGTAACTGCTGAAGTTGAGGGCTACAGATGTGGGGGCACTTCAGGTGCCATGGAACCTTCTGTGCTTTCCACAAAAGGGCTTTATCCCCACGTCTGTTGAAGACAAGAGACAACAGGTCTTCCTTTTTTCCCCAGGAATTCTATGACTTTATTTCGTTGTTTTAATAGCCTGCTTTACATGCAAGCCACAACATTTCTCTTTGTATTAACATTCTTGTATAATCTCTTTATGTGAGATATAAGGGAGCAGGAACTAAGAGTCCAAGAGGATCAAAAGCAGACTCCAAATGCTGTTGAGTAGAGGTGATGCTGCCTACACCTCCGGCGTGCTTCATCAGTCAGGCTCTAAACCCGGATCTGTCCCTATCCATATGGTCCAAGGATGCTTTAGCCCCTTCCTCAGGTCTTTACCCCTTCAAGTCCAGGTGGAAGGAAGAAACAACTGCAAAAGGCAGAGGGAAAAGTCATCTTCATCTTCACACTTGGATTTATCCAGTCCTTAGTGACATTTTTCCTTCTCCACACAGTAGCTGGGGCTAATCAGGCTAATCCACTGGCTAGTGGGCTCTTGTGATGAAGCGAGTCCTGCTACATCAGTGGCTGATAAAATCAGCCCAGGTTTTACAAATGGTGACATTCTGATTGTGTGGGAAGCGTGTTTAAAATGCAGCAGCGTGCAGCAACAGTGGTAATGGCAATTCTGAAATCCACTTGCGGGTTGCAATCTGTATCTTCAAATTAGCCAAAGCAAAGAGGAATGGCAGGTAAAATACCCATTGTGCTTTACTCTAGTTAGGCTATGCCTGGAATAATCAACGTGGGTGAGGGAAGGGAAAGGCATTAACACTCCCTCCCTGCTGCTCCAAGGGAGATGAATTTCCTGGAAGCAAATTGAGGAGCTTTGTTGACATAATTCTGGCACACATGTGTTACTCATGTGTGCGTGTTCTGGTAGTGTGTAACCAGCCTGCACACACAGCACTGGCCTGACACCAGTTAGTGCAAACGCACAGGTGTCACCAGATGTAGTAAGAGGGGTTTCGGAATTATTCATCAATGCTTTGGAAACCTCATCCAAAATAAACCTTAGAGCCTTGCCAGCAGAGCACAGAACTTCAATACCATTAAAAGTGTCATCGGGCTCATCATGTCATTGCCTCCACCGGTGTCTTTCTCTTTCTTAATGTCCAGCTATTTCTGGATGTGCTCTAAGGAACATAAGACTCAGGGCTATTGCAGTTCACACCTGTCTGTAGCATTATTAAAGGCAGGCTGTAAAATCTGTATTTGATAATCATAGAATAATAGAACAGTCAGGGCTGGAAAGGACCTTATGATCATCCAGTTCCAACCCCCCTGCAGGGACACCTCCCACTAAACCATGCCACCCAAGGCTATGTCCAACCCGGCCTTGAACACTGCCAACGATGGAGCATTCACAACTTCCCT
>JASSUY010051792.1:0-16931 GCA_032466535.1 Forpus xanthops | reverse complement strand
AGCCAAAAATCCAAAACACAGTGCTGCACCAGCTACTGCTTAAAGAAAAATGACTGCTGCTGCTGAACCCATGACAACAGGGCTTGGGTTTTTTTTAATACATTGTATTTCTTTAAAAAAGAATGTTTCTGAGTCCACTAGCTTCTTTACATTCAACCAGGTCTTCTTTTATGTTCTCTGCCAACTTCTTTGAGAGGCCAATTTCTGTAATGGATTCTGTCTTGCATAATAAATCAATCAATAAAGTCAGTCATCTATTCACATGATAAGAATGTACATAGTATTTGCCAACTAAAAATTACTTGACTAGTTTAAACTAGTAGTCTTGCCTCCTTCTCTATATAATGTGGAGAGAAAGAGACGTATTCAGAGCATGATTCATTTAATTGCAAAATTGGTTTCTAGTGCCTAAAATATATTGCCTTTTAAAGATGTCACCACTGATCAAAAAGCTTACTTCCGAAATTAGCTTAGACTAGACAGGTACATTTAGATAGTTAAATTAAGATGAGAGTAATCCCCCACTACACTGAAATTATTTGAATTCATTCTAGCTAAGATACTATGAGAACAATAAAGTTGAATCATGTTATCTAACCAAGCAATTAATTTTAATTAATATAATTTAACACCTTAATCATACTAATCTCTACTTTACTGCACTGAGGAAATGATTTAGTTACCAACACACTGAAGATGCTTGACACTCTGACTTCAACCTGTGGTACAGGAGCACAGATGTCCCTTGCAAGTCCTGGGTGTCTAATAGATTGTGTCAGGGACAACAGATAATGGTCCATGATGAAACGCAAAAAGATAGAAAAGTACTGTTGTCCACTTTGGGCTCCTACCCAGGAAGTTCTGCTTTGGCTGCTCCCCAGAAAGTCCAGCTTTGGTTCCTCTCCACAAAGTTCCACTTTAGAACTCCCTGGAAAAGTCACAACCCTTGGAGACCTGTCTAGATATTGCTGGCTACTTCTGATGTAGGCTGGCCCCCTGCATCTGAATGAGTGCGTGTTTTTGATAATATAGAAGCCTAAGCCTCTTGCAATGCGAGGAGGCAGAACCTCATACTACCCAGGTCAACATTACCTCCAGCCTGCTAAGGTTGAGCCTGCCACCTCTCACTGTGACGATGATCCTTGGAGCTGGTTTCCTCATCGTCATTACATGGTCTTTGGGATTGGTAAGGTAATCAAACATCAGAAATATCATTTACTGTAGCTGTTAGCATCTCTATATTTTCCTATATTAATAAACTAGTTGTGGGTTCTCTATTTGTGTCTCACTTCACCTGGAATCCTCGAACTATGGAGTATAGATCCACCAAGAAATGTTAAATTTGCTTATGGTGGATCTTGGGTGTCTAAAAGTTAAGCATAGTTTAGATACTTGAATAAGGTATACTGTATCTCTTTCTGCATTATACATACTATTTCTACAGTACATAAATGTGTATCTTCCTGCAACTCCAAAAAATTGCTCCAAAACTAAGGAGAGCCAAAAGTTTTGGATAGTGGTACTATTTTCTCATTATTTTTCTGATAGTGTATCTCACTTAGAATTCTTGCCTCCCTTCCTTCCTAATGTTGCTTTGTGGTTAATACACATATTCTGAGATAGAAATACAAAAGGGACTAGGAGGCATTAGATTTAGTTTTGTCAGACTAATATAAACTGTAGAATTATACTAGCTTACTCCTGTATCAAATTTCTGTCTTAGATTGACCTAAGTTTTGCTTAGAAATTTAAGATTTGTGGTCAAGCTGTTTTCTTGACCTGAATTTAATCTTGTAGCTTTAACATTTAGCAAGTACAGAGTAAAAATAACTCATTACACTATTTGTATTTTTTAAAAAATATATATATATTTCTGAAGTGTTGATAAGCTATTGCCACTATGTTTGGTCTTAATGAGATTGTGATCTTCTGTTTAGTAACTCCACTATGTCTGTAATTACAGCAATATAATTTAAAGAGCATGTCACTCTGATTCTGTCTAAGACATGTATCATGATTTTTTTCATATTTGCAAGTATTCTTAATGTTTTTTGTTTTTTTTTTCATGTAATAGTGCATAGTCATTAATACAGAATTTTTTCTTTTAATAGATACAACATTTTGCTAGAAGAAGATTTGTAATCTAAATAGTACTTGAAAAAAAAATTATTTGTTTCAATCTTTAATGAACTTTTGCTTGTTCTCTTTAGCTATTCCCTGAAGTTTTGGAAGAAAATATTCTGGTATCTAATTGATTCTGGCAGCACTGGCTTTAAGAAAAAACTTAATTAACATGCTTATCATAAGTGCTAAAATATTTCATGGAAGATGGAACCAATCAATATAGTGATGATACCTCCCCAGAGATATATAGATCACTTTCCTCCATAAACAAAGAGACAGGCATGGATTCCAAATCATTTGGAGTGATAACCTTGTTTAACACAGCTAATATCTTTGATCAGAAGATGGGAAGGTTCACTTTTATTAATTATTTGTTTTTTGCTTAAATTATTTTGTATCTATGAGCAAAACACTGAGTGCTAACAATGTGTGTGGTTACTACAATACACAGCAAAAAAATTCACCTTTACTTCATGCTTTCATGCTAACCCACTGTCCTCTTCCTCATCTTGATCAGGTGTTCTGTAGCACACTCCTACTGCAAAGTGGTCTCTCCTCTGATGTAACTTTCAAGCTTTCAGCCAACCTGTTGTCCATCATATATGGGAGCTTCCTACAGGCAACGTGCACCTTCTTACTAATGAAAAAAAAACGACCTCATCACCTTCCCTGAGCGTATTTCCTGAAAAGCCTTCATTTCTCCATTGCACCACCACAGCTCCATTGTGTCTTAGTTTATTCAGCAACATTGAAGCACTGCAGTTGTGCAAAAATACGTGGCATCTGGTTCCTCCTGCTTGTTTCCTTGTGAATCATAAACTCATAGAATAGTTAAGGTTGGAAAGGACATTAAGATCATCCAGTTCCAACCCCCCTGCCATTGGCAGGGACACCTCCCACTAAGCCATGCCACTCAAGGCTCCGTCCAATCTGGCCTTGAACACCGCCAGTGATGCAGCATTCACAACTTCCCTGGGCAACCCATTCCAGGGCCTCACCATCCTTACAGTAACGAATTTCTTCCTCAGATCCAATCTAAACGTTCCATGTTTAAGTTTGAACCCATTTCCCCTTGTCCTCTCACTACAGTCCCTCACATACAGTCCCTCCTCAGCATCCCTATAGACCCCTTTCAGATATTGGAAGGCTGCTATGAGGTCTCCACGAAGCCTTCTCTTCTCCAGGCTGAATAGCCTCAATTGCCCAACCTGTAGCTATGGCTGGGATTGCTCCAACCCAGGTGGGGGACCTTGCACTTGGCATGGTTAAACTTCATCAGGTTGACATCAGCCCACTGCACAAGTGCGTCAAGGTCCCTCTGAATGGCATTCCTTCCCTCCAACGTATCAACCAAACCACACAGCTTGGTGTCATCAGCAAACTTGATGAGGGCGCACTCAATCCCACTGTCCATGTCACTGACAAACATGTTGAATAAGATTGGTCCCAACACTGATCCCTGAGGGACACCACTCGTTACTCGTTAGCTGGACATTGAGCCATTGAGCACAACTATTCGTGTGCTGCCATCCATCCAGTTCTTTATCCACCGAGTGGTCCACTTATCAAATTGATGTCTCTCCAAGTTAGAGACAAGGATGTCATGTGAGACAGTGTCAAATGCTTTGCACAAGTGCTCTACCCATTTCCAACAGTTCCATAGCCCCATCATAGAAGGCCACCAGATTGGTCAGGCAGGATTTCTCCCTAGTGAAGCCATGCTGGCTGTCACCAAGCACCTTGTTGTTTTTTCATATGCCCCAGCATGCCTTCCAGGACAATCCGCACCAGCATTTTCCCAGGCACAGAGGTGAGGCTGGCTGGTCTGTAGTTCCTGGCCTCATCTATTTTCCCCTTCTTGAAAATGGGGGTTATATTTCCCTTTTTCCAGTTGTCAGGAACTTCATCTGACTGCCAAGATTTTTCAAATATGATGGACAGTGGCTTAGCAACTTCATCTGCCAGCTCCTTCAGCATCCGCTGATGGATTTCATCAGGTCCCATGAACTTGTATACTTTCAGGTTCCTAAGATGATCTTGAACGTGACCGTCTCCTACAGTGGGCCCAGGGTCTTCATTGTCACTGTCCCTGCATCTGCATTCTAAGACTTGGGTGGTATGGTCAGAACATTTTTCAGTGAAAACTGAGGCAAAGAAGTCATTATGAATCTCATCTTTCTCTAAATCCAGGGTAGCCATTTCTTCCAATAGCTTCTGAAGAGGGCCCATGTTGTCCCTCCTCTGTCTTTTATTTGCAGTGTACCTATAGAATCCCTTCCTGTTATCCTTAACATCCCTAGCTAAGTTTAATTCTAACTGGGCCTTAACTTTCCGAACCTGGTCCCTAGCTTCCTGGACAGCAAATCTGTATTCCTCCCAGGCTGCCTGTCCTTGCTTACACCTTTTACAAGCCTTTTTTTTCCTTTGAATTTTCCTGAGCAGCTCTCTATCCATCCAAGGAGGTCTCCTGGCCCTCCTGAAGTACTTCCTTCTCGTAGGGATGTATCGCTCCTGAGCCTGCAGCAGGTGATCCTTGAATATCAACCAACAGTCCAGGGCTGCATCCCACGGAATCTTGCTGAGCAGGTTCCTGAAGAGGCCAAAGTCTACTCTCTTGAAATCCAGAGCAGTGAGTTTGCTGCACACCCTTCTCACTGTCCCGAGAATCTCGAATTTGACTATTTCATGATCGCTGCAATCAAGGGTACCCTGGAGTGTCATGCTTCCAACCAACCCTTCCCTGTTGGTGAGGACGAGGCCAAGTATGGCACCTTTCCTCATCAGCTCCTCTATTACTTGCAGAAGGAAGTTGTCTTCCACACAACTGAAGAACTTCCTGGATTACTTATGGCAGTCCATGCCGCCCTTCCAACAGATATCAGGGTGGTTGAAGTCCCCCATGAGAACAAGGGCCTGCGAACGTGAGGCTATTCTTATCTGTGTGTAGAGCTCTTCATCCACCGAGTCCTCTTGGTCAGGAGGTCTATAACAGATCCCCACAATAATGTCTCCCATCGCTGTTCTCCCTTCAGTCCTGACCCACAATCTCTCTGTTGACTGCTCACCTGTCCCTAGACAGAGTTCCATACTCTCCAGCCTATCCCTAACATAAACAGCAACTCCCCCTCCCCACCTACCGGGCCTATCTTTCCTAAACAGCCTATAACCTTCCATTCCAACACACCAGTCATAGGAGCCATCCCACCATGTCTCTGTGATACCTATGATATCATACCTCCGTAGAGGTGCGCACATCTCTAATTCCTCTTGTTTGTTCCCCATGCTATGGACATTTGTGTAAAAACGTGTGAGCCGAGCTCTAATTGAAGCCGGCTTATTGGCTGGAGCACCTGAATTGTCTCTACACTGCTCCGAACATTTTTGTATGTATCCTTTAAAGAGGGATTGTTCTACCTTGTTTCTTAGGTCACTTTTCCTGTTGCCAAAAAACCTGGTGAATCTTTGGTTTCCCACTGTGTCCACCATTTCTACATTTGACTTTAGCTCTCTCCTTTTTAATTCTTAGTTTAGGAATCTCTTCACCAAGTTAACAAGCTTGCTGGCTCTTGTCTTTGCCCTCTTTAGTCTTTGAGCTGTTGGATGTCTTCGTTTGCCTCATCACTCACTTATCTGAGCTACTGAAACTAAAAAGAATAAACAGCTTATCTTTTTTTCCCTTTTACAGCTCTTCAGTCCTTTTGTAATTTTATTCCTAAACCAGTCTCCTCAGAGAAACTTGAACTCTTCTCAAGTAACTTAATTGTTAAGTTATCTTTACAGTGAAGAAGTTGGTTATTATTAATAACAACTTGTTTATTTTCTGATATAGTTTATTTGAATAGAGGTTGTACTCATTTATTAATCATCTACTGTGAGGTCTGTGTTACCTTTTTTTTAGGATTTCAGTTAAATATTGAGATAGACAACAGGAAAATGAGGGGGACAAATGGTGCTGACAGCATGGCATGTCAGTTAGAAAATAGAAAAGGTGACATGATGGAGGAACACAGTCTATAACCTCAGCCATGTTTTATAAATTGTACAGACAGATTCTTCAACTTGTGTTGTTTTGTTTCTTTTTTTTGTCATACATCCAAGTAGTAAGAAAGAAGCGTTCTGCTCCTTTCTGTTCTATTATGCAAGAAAAAAGTAATTAGAAGAAGACTTAGCTGTCTTCTCATATGATATATAAGCAACCCATATACCAATAGAACCATAGACTGAAATCATAGGTTTAAACTAACAATAGTGTGTGTGGCTTTAAACTAACATAGTAAAATACAGCACTGTTCTAACTTACTAATACATAGAAAACAAGGAATGTTCAGCTGATGGAGAAAGGAACATCACTGGGCTGGTAAAAACTAAGGAGTCCATAATTAAGACCAAGGATTTTAGCTTTTAAGATAACAGAGTGGTGCTCAATGTGGAGAGGGATTGGAATACAGCAGAAGCAAGGACATAACAACTGCTAACTCAGCGCTAGGACCTCGCAAGCATGCCCAAGTGCTGAGGTCGCTTAGTAAACACCATGAGAAAGACTATTGGCAACCACCAGAGACTGCCACTCCACAAGAAAGGACATGAGTAATTAGAATGTAAATATTATAATTAGTGTCCAGGGAACTCATGAATATGCAAATAATTTCCTTGAAAAGCTATAAATATGCATGGTTATACTAAATATATAGCTGTGGCCAGCAAGTAACAGGCGCACTCCCCTGTGCAAAAGTATTCACATGTGCACCCAGCGCTACAGTAAAGAATGCCTGCTTTCTAAAACTCCAAAGAGAGTCTTAGAGAGTTTCCCCAATCAACTTTTACAGTGACAGGACAATGGTGATCATTATTACTCTTTGTTGGACCTTCTGAACCATCTACTGGTTTATACAGAGAAGAATGAAACATGAATGCTCCATCTCTGCCGGTATTCAAGGCTAGGTTGGACAGACCATTGGGTAGCATGTTTTAGTGGGAGGTATCCCTGCCCATGGCAGGGGGGTTTGAACTAGATGATCTTAAGGTCCTTTCCAACCCTAACTATTCTGTGATTCTATGATTCTAAGACTGGCAATATCTTTCATAGTATCTTTCGTGTTTTCAAAGGAAGGCATTTTTAGTCTGAAAGTAAAGCATATCTACAAGCCAGTTAATGTAGGTTTAAATAATAGAAGATGCAGTATTAGAGAAATCATACTTTATGGCACCACAAGTACTTGCCTCATGTCTGTTTAACTTAAGAATTGCTATGGTAGAACCAGTGGCCGACTGTAGCAGAAAGTCATACGTGATCACTGAGCAGGATGGCATATTGACACAAAGCAGATTTAATTTCCTCAGATCTCTTTGATCCTTACACTGTTGATGTACAAACAGACTCTTACACTGTTCTTCAAAGATTCTGAAACAATTCCACTGAAGTAAAGGCTGCAATACAAAAAAGAGGAAGGAAGTTTGAATTTTAATGATTTCTAAGGGAACTACACAGAAGCAAACAAATTGAGAGAGGGTATTCTACTAAAACAGGATAGTCCTTCAATTATAATTTTGAAAGAGGTAATTAATGATATCTTAAAAAGTTTTTGTATTTTACAGTTGGATAATTCTAGCAATTTGGACATAACAATGTTCAAGGTTGGAGTTGATTAAAGGAGAGAAGTGGAAAAAGGGAGAGAGGAAAAGAGGAAGGAAGAAGGGAAAAGGGCAGGACAGACAAGCTAGACAGAATCATCAAAAAATGGTTAATGTCACAGTTTGTGTAGTCATTAGACAGGGAGAGTGGTACCATAATCCACCAGAGCAATGCAAGCCTGAGATACAACTCAACCAAGATCCTGGAGATATAGATGCTGGCAGCCCCAACTACAGCAAGGGCACTGGAGCCACACAGGGCAAAGCTCTATGGAGGACTATGCCCTCTATTTCGTACCCTGAATAGAGTCAATATGGGCCCATCCTTAACAGAGGTTTGTGACAATATGTATATGAGTACAGCTGCCTGTGAGGATAGGTGTGTAGAAGTATGGCTACCCTGATGTAAGCAGACGTCATAGCTGTGAACCATTTGCTGTACAATGCTGGCACAGATGTTAAAGCTGCTGAAAGGCATGAACTAACCCCAGCACATCAGTGCCACAGCTGCCCCTACAGCAGTGAAAGACAGCCTTTGCACCAATGTTGCTGAAGTAATATTATCAGAAAACTCTGCCTGTAACTCGAGCACTATATATTCATCTCAAAACCATGTATTTATCTACAAAAATGGCAATTCTGAAAGTGAAATTTCTTAAGTTACAGATATATGAAATACAAATAATTAAATGAATTTGTTATCAGAATTGCAAAGCCTTTCAGAAAATGACAGAGAAAATTACGTTCTTCATGAGAAATTAAGCAGCCTGTACTAGAACATAACAAATAGTTTTACTTGCTTCAAGAAAATGGATCTGTATAAATGTTGGGGAATAAATAGCTGTTTATAGGCAGCATTTATTGCCTTACTTAATTTTTTATGAATATAAAATAATTTCTGACATTTTTTTTCCATTAAATGTGTGCAAAAATAATTTTCGCAATTATTGGCACTGGAATAAAATTCTTTCTGGGAGAGCTATTTCGAAAGAACAGCATATTACAAAATTTTTTAAAAAATAGCTGTATTTATCCACAGAAAGACTAATATGGAAGAATATATTAACAAAAGATCACATGCGCTTTAAAAATAGATATAATCCTTGAATTTGAGTTAAAAAGATTTTTTTTTTTAATGCTTAAAACAGAACAAACTGGAAGAAGTGGTTTTACTAACACCCTCACTGCAGAGAAGGTTTGCAATATCCCAACTGAGTATCTCCTGAGGGCTTAGAAAGCTAAAGGTCAGCTTTTCATCTACCAAAAAAGTAAACACAACAAAATAACACAAGTCTTTGTTTTTAATTCAGTTTCTTGATTTTTCAAATGTATGAAGGTAACTGTCAAAAGACTGTAACAATAAAACTATTTTTTAACAAAACTCCTACTTGCTTTTCTGAAAAGACATAAAAATTTTATCATAGTTAATGAAGAAAAATATAGCAATTTGTGCCTAGCATATTGTTAATATAGTTGGATCCAATTATTACTGACTTACCTTACACTCTTCTTATTTCTGCAGTTGTCAAGAAGAACTAAGAATGAATATGGAAAATGGATGTAAGTCCTAAATAGTTAGGAAGAAAATGGCCAATGATAGCTGTACAAAAAGCTTTTTTTTCTGGTATAAGCAATGAGAATGTCCAGTGAAGAAATAAGGGACTTGTTTCATTCCTCTTCTTTCTTTTTTTTTGTTTCTTTTCTTTTTCCTTATTTCTTGTTTCCTTTTTCTGTAATGGTACATTGAAGTGTCAGAAGTAGCAAAATAAAAAGCTAAAGTATAAATTGCCTTAATTACAGTAAGTTAAATTTTCCTCCCTTCCTTCTTTCTCTCATTTCACTGCATTTTTTCCTTAGTTCTTTATAGATTCAGGCTGTTTATCTTCTGTTTGCTCGCTTAGGAAGGTTGCGCACATATGTGTGTATGTGCATAGCATACCTTTAGGCTTCCTTTGTTAATCCTAAGAGTACTAATTATACAAAATTCTTATCTGACAAACACATGCTGAGAACATTTGTGTTTTGGATTAGCAGTGTTTTAATACCGATAAACAGAAACTGTTCCAACAGTCATTTACTTCCATATTTAATTACATTTTACTGTATTGTTTGCCAGTTATGCTAGAAGGATCCTTTCTGAGGCATGAAAACAGTTTTTGAAACAGTTTAATACTGGCAGAGTTTTTAAGGGTGTGCAGAAGAAAATGTTCTGAAAGTTGGGCTTTTTTCTGTCAACGTGTCGTTATTAGTGATTAGGGGACAGGGCAGTGTCTAGGCCTAGATTCACTGACTTAAGATTTTGAATGACATTGTGAATGTGGATTTTCATGAGTGCACACATTGTTGCTGTCTTTCCAGATTTCTCATTACAGACAAAAATTTAGGAACTGACAAAGACAAAACTCTTAGTATCACTAAAATTATTAATTTATTTTAATCTCTTTCTTATTTATGGTTTAGTCTATATATTATGTCAGGCTTACTGTCTGTTTCTCACATCACAAGTGTTCAAATACTAACAAACCTTTGTAAAAACAGTATAAAAAGTTCTGTTTGCAGCATAAAAAATGGAGGGAAAGAAGGGCTATGAGAGTAGTTTTTGCAGGGAATACATGGGGGTCAGAGAAAGAGAAAATAATATATACTTACTGCATTATAAGTACGTACTTAAGTAGACTGTGTAACATGAATATATGTTCAAAACAGGAGTTTGCTGTTCTGACCTTAATTATTGGTAGTTCAGAGGCCTTTGTCAAAATGGCTGTTACAGAAGGTTAAGATCCTGAAAAAAAGAAGTTAGAGAGAAAATGGATGCTGGCCAATACAAGGAAAAGTAGATTGGGAAGAATGTATTGTGGTATGAAAAAAGTCAGTCAATTGGAAGCCTGAAACATAAAGGTCAATGTCACTGGTTATATATCTCTATTAACTTTTATTTTAAAACAAATTAGAGTAGAAACCCCATAGCTACAATTTGGTTAATATTTTCAATGCACTGGCTATCTACTGTTAGGTAAAGTAATTTTTTCTTCCTGTTTTCCTACTATAAATGCCAAAGGTACTTTGTACTTTCAATACACTCATCACTGCATCCATTCTTCGAGGAGAAAGCACCGATTATCTCTGCGTTTTTTGTTTTGTTGTGTTTTCCTCTTTTTATTCACCTTTATTATCTTTGTGTCCTTTTAATCTCAGCTTTTGCATGTGGTTTAGCATATGAATGCAAGTGGAATATAATAATTCTCTCTCTGTGGTGGAAATGTTAAGTTAAACCTAATGGAATCCATTTATATGGGGACCTAGTTCAAAGTATTTGCAATGTATTTCATGTTATTTTTATTCACTTGAACACTCTAATTACTTCATTACTGCAGATGCACAATGGTAAAACTCTTTCATTAAGCTGTACATAATTAATTTCAGATATTTTTACTTCAAAAGATACTGCAAATTCAGAGACCGTATCAAATCTTTTAAAATATTCAAACATTTTTAGTCAATCTGTCTGTTACTTACAATACCTTAAAAACACATTATGTTTTCCTATTTGGATTTGCTGGCAATTTGTTTTCTTTCTTTTTTCTCAATCCGAAAACTGGAAAAATTTTGCTGGAATCTCTGACCTACAGATGTTTAAAACTTATATCTGATATCAGTAAGTAGGTTAAATCTAAAATGCTCCAAGCATAATAAATTAAAGTTTTCCAGCTGATGACAAATGAGTGACTTTGGATTTTTATCTAGGTCACTTGAAGAATAATATGGTTCTGTTGCTGTTGTTTTATTACTATTATTAACAATATTATTATGATCCTAATTGCCGTGGTTTAAAGCCCTCAAACTCACGCAGTCGCTCTCTCACTCGCTCCCTCCTCTTTCTTCCCCAGTCCTGGGGGATGGGGAGGAGAATTGAAAGAATGCAACTCCCACAGGTTGAGATAAGAACAGTTTAATAACTAAGGTATAACACAAATCACTACTGCTACCATCAACAATAATAATGACAAGGCAAATACAAGGAAAGAATACAAGAGCTTACCAACTAATTTCCACCCAGCCCGACCAAGCAGTGCCCCCCGTCGCCTCATACCAACCTCAATTACACAGTGCAATCCCCCTCCCTTCTGGGTCTCTGCTCTCTGTCTCCACCTCCTGGGCATGATGCGCTGTGGTATGGAATACATCTTTGGTCAATTTGGGTCAGGTGTCCTGTCTCTGCTTCCTCCCAACTTCTCCTCCTCCCTAGCAGAGCATGAAACTCAGAAAATCCTTGGCCAGCCTATACTTTCTAAGCCAAAACTGTAAACACTGGTGTTATCAGCACTGTTCCCAAGCTGAAAACCAAAAACACGGTGCTGCACTAGGTACTACGAAAAAGAGAAAAATGACTGCTGCTGCTGAACCCATGGCACTAATAAAGTCTACCATATTCTGTAAGTGAACAAAATGTTTTGTTACATATACACCAACTAATGGTAAGTTAAACTATAATCAATACATCATGAAATGCTTCATTTTTCTCTACCTTCTCAAGTGAATGGAAATTGACCTCAAAATTGCAAGGGAGGATCCCAGTTCAAATTCCTCGTATACAAAATATAGAGGAACGTTTAACTGTCGCACCACCACCAGAAAATCTTACATTAGTATAAGCATTTTTCCTATGTTCTTAATTCAATTAATAAAATATTATAAATGGTGGGGTTATTAATTTTTATTTTTACATTTTGAGTTGTAAGCAATTTTCTTCACTGAGAAGTTTCTCAGAGTATAGTGTAATGTCATATTTAAAGCTCACACTAAAATCGTAGAATCATAGAACCATAGGGCTGGAAAGGACCTTAAGATCATCTAGTTCCAAACCCCCTGCCATGGGCAGGGCCACCTCACACTAAGCCATGTCTAAACCATTATTTACAAAAGGAGCATTGTTTCAGACATGAATGTAGAAGGTTAGAATGCTATTGTCAAGACAAGGCAAAGTTTTAAGTAGAGATAATAATCTATATTACTCCAGAAAACATACCTGGAAAAATAAGACATTTCTTTTTTTTTTTGTCACAGAAACTGTGGCTTTCTACTTTGAGAAAAGGTGGAAAGTAGACATCCTGAGGATGACTTCCTGTTTTATTGTTTACTATACAAGATGGTATATTTAGCTAGAAACCCTTTATTGAATGTTTTATAAAGAGCATGCCTGAGAGACAAAAAAAAGAATGTATTTTGTCAGTTATGCTCAGGTATATTTGAGCAACAATGTCAATAAATATGCAGCAATGTAAGCTTCAGTACATCTCCGCACACTTTGTAGGGAGAATATAAGGCAGGTTTTATTCAGGTTGCTAGTATGGCTTTTGTCACTATGCACCTCCTGTTATCCTGAGCAACCTAGTGTAAGTATATTATTTTCTTACTTTCACTTTGCTGTGGAGAAATAAAAAGCCATGACTGCCTGCTAGATAGCCAATCCAGCTCTGCATTTAAGACTGAGAGGTCCGGATGACCTTAGCTTAAGACATAGTGGCATCTAGTACCCTAGCACACAAGAATAGATGTCCTACACATTTTCAGGTGCTTCAAAGGCCACCTCTAAAGTGGCAGCAATAAGCCAGACACAGGTTGCAAATGTACGATAAATGGGGCTAAACTGGGTAGTTGAGTTTCAGAGCCTGAATTACCTGCAAAGTGAGGCTCAGCTCCACATTGAAACAGATAAATTTAAGTGTGTATAACGTATGAGTCTAATGAAGAACCAGGCATCCAGAGGGTTGAAACTTAAGCATACATGGTTGACAATGAAGTTCTCTGGACCTACTTGATCATATTAGTGAAGTTGCCATAAGGTGACTTGTGAAGCTTAGGTTGTTTGATATTCTTCTATGACAGCAAACTGGAAGGTATCTTCCCCTATGTTTCTGCTCTGGTTTTGGCTGACATAGAGTTATTTTTTTTATAGTATCTAGAAAGAGGCTGTGTTTTGTATTTGTGTTGAAAACAATGTTAGTAACACAGGGATGTTTTCCTTCCTCCTGAGCTTTGCTTATGCATAGTCAAGGTATTTTCTGCTTCTCATCCCAACCCACCAGTGAGTAGGCAGGGAGGATTGGGAGGGGACACAGCTTAGACAGCTGACCCCAACTGACCCATGGATATATTGTGTCAAATGACATCATGCTGAGAATGTAAAGCTGGGGGAAGAAGAAGGAAAGAGGGACATTCAGAATTACAGTGCTTGTCTTCCCAAGTAACGGTTATGCATGATGTAGTCCTGCTTTCCCAGAGAAAGCTGAACACCTGCTTGCCTATGGGAAGCACTGAATGAATTTCTTACTTTTCTTTTGCTTTACCTATAAAACTGTCTTCATCTTCACTCACAGGTTTTCTCACTTTAACCACTCAGGGTGGGGCATGAGCAAGCAGCTGCGTGGTGCTTCAGTTACTGAAGGGGGCTAAAACATGACAGCTTCTGAGTAAGAAGGGGGTGGCAAGACATTATGATTTCATACTGCCTACCATATCATGAATAAAACAGAGAATAGATTTTGAAGGACAGCTTTTCTCCCGAGGGGGGGTGTGGGGGTGTTTATGAAGAAGAACAGGAAACCAGCCTTCTGGTTTATATCAAAGATCCTTCTAGTTCTGTCTCTATCTCTGACAATAGCCAACAGCAACACAAGTATCTATTATGTCCTGGAGCATATTTCCAGTCTTCAGTGTTTTTTTATGTGATTTATCTCAGAGATTTTCAGAGACAGAATTAGTTTTCAGGTATCAGAGGTCTGAGTTCATTTTTCACCAATTAAATTATATGATCAATTACAAAACTCAGCAGAAAATTTCAACAGACATTATGCAAAACCCAGGAAA
Source organism: Forpus xanthops (assembly GCA_032466535.1). Taxonomy (NCBI): domain Eukaryota; kingdom Metazoa; phylum Chordata; class Aves; order Psittaciformes; family Psittacidae; genus Forpus; species Forpus xanthops. Next base: position 2,309 of record JASSUY010051792.1, on the reverse strand, counting down.
AATTATCTTTGTCTTCCCCTATTCCTATAATAAAACACCCAAAGGAGAATTCAGATCTTCACCTTATTTTTCATTAAAGTATTTTCTAATTGAGGACATATTTCCAAAAATGTTAGTGCAGTTCTTTGACAGATGTGCCTAGTATGTTCAGTCTTTTCCCTGGTGTTTCCACAGATGGTTTTGTTTCATCCCTTGACATCTTACATTTGATGTTTAACATAGAATGTTGCTTTTACTTCTTTTAAAATTGAGATCTTCGTTTGTCATTCATTCTACCCAAGGTGTTTTGGAGAGGAGGTGAGGTGTTCAGTAATGATTTGAGAATGTGTGAAACATTCCTTATATTAAATAGCATTCGATAGACCTCAGCCTCTTTCCCTCACTGCTTCCCCTTCATCTTTTTACATGTATTTTGGAATTTGCTTCTGTGACTCCTTTTTATGCAGCATGTATTATGCAATGCTTTATATGTATGTTATGTATAATGTACCCACATTGTATAATAAAACAAAGCTTTGCAAAGCATTTAGAATATGGATTATTAATAACTTTGCTGCTTAAAATTGATTAGTCATGTAGAAATTTTATTCTGACATACGAAATACAAATTCGAATTATTTAGTTCACTTCAGATCACCATGCAACAGAATGTATTTAACCAGAAATGTAGGCAGAGAAGTGATGAGAAATCCCTTTGCAGCTATTAATGTCTTTGCACGATGTTTCATCTGCACTCTCAGACAGAGCTATCTGCCAGGCACAACTTCCCATTTGCCCTTTGGCTTGCCTGGTTACTGAGGATTTGCCCGGAAATTATTAAGCTCCTGGCTGACCCGTCACCATTCCTATCACATCTCTCCCCTCTTGGTTATCGGCTGTGGGACTGACCTCTTGATGAGTCACTGCCTTGACAGCTTCCCTCACCCTTAGCTCTCGACCTCGCCTTTCATTGACACTTTCTTCCAAAACTTGTAATATCACTTTTCATTTATGCATTTATATATATATATATGTATCCAGTAACGGTGTTACTTAAATATTTTGAACAGATATCGTAATATCTTAAAATAGTTATGTTCTACAATGGAGATAGGCTAGATATCCTTAACTATGCTTGGCCTCAACAGAAAAAAAAAAAGGAAAAGCCTTCTCCTTATGAACTTACTATGAACAGAACCTGGTCCCCTAGGTGTCTGTTTTTCTGTTTCCTTCTTCCCAGTAACCCTGTTCTGAGATACACAGAACAATGCTTGTATGGTTTTGCTGCATTTAGTTCATGGGACAAGTGTCCTTCAGTCAGAACAAATGATCAACCAGGGATAACAGTTGAACTCTGTACTAATATCCTGACAGCTGCAGTGCAAAGAGAAAAGGCCCAGGGTTAAATTTTGATTCTAGGATCATTAAGTCCACAGTTTCCACAGTGCATGGTTTTGGCAATGAAGCTTAATTCAATTTTCATCCCTATGTGTGCACTGTGCACTTAATAGGCAATGTGAAGCAAATATCTTCATCACTATGACAGATCACTTCCATGACAAATGAGATGCAGTATGCTTACACGGAGGAAACTGCTGGGTGACCTCAGAAAAAATGAACCATCCTCCTAAGGAAAAAGAACTTTCAAGCAGGACAGTTTTATATGGTGCCCCAGAACATGACTTCAGCTTGGTCTCACACTTTCAAGCATGCCTAAGTGCAGGTGTAGTGTGTAATTCACAACGACAGGCATAGATGAAACATGCATTCATGTCTGCACAAAATGTCTACCATGCACTAAGGTAGATGCATCCTCTACATGAAATGCGCTAATCCCTATAATTTAGACATAGTCTTTTCAGTACAGTGAGCATAAAAACAAAGGAGAGATAGCCAAACTGAATGATCCTAACAGACACATACATGTAAATTATGTAAAGATATTTTTTATTACAGATACCCTGAAAATGCATGTTATATTAATTTGAATCCAACTTTACCCATCAGAGATTTTAGCATAATTTTTGCTCAAATGTTTTTGAATTTCCTGTGTGCAAATATTTTCAATTGTTTGAATATTTAATGAATTTTATTTAGCATATATCTGAGTCCCTTCAAATTTCCAACAGTTTAAAAATGAGATAGGCACATTTAACATTTTACATTATTCCAAGAAGTCATTGATAATACTGCAATAAAATCCTCATATCCTGCTTTCTGTAGCTTCTGAAATATGAAAACTTTTTCTTTCTCATGTTTTGGATTTTCGGCTTGGGAACAGTGCTGATAACACCAGTGTTTATAGTTATGGCTTAGAATGTTTAGGCTGG
>JASSUY010051791.1:0-12827 GCA_032466535.1 Forpus xanthops | reverse complement strand
TAGGTGGACCACTCGGTGGATAAAGAACTGACTGGATGGCCGCACGCAAAGAGTTGTGCTCAATGGCTCAATGTCCATCTGGAGACCGGTAACGAGTGGTGTCCCTCAGGGATTGGTGTTGGAACCAGTCTTGTTCAACATCTTTGTTGATGACATGGACAGTGGGATTGAGTGCGCCCTCAGCAAGCTTGCTTATGACACCAAGCTCTGTGGTTTGGTTGATACGTTGGAGGGAAGGAATGCCCTCCAGAGGGACCTTGACACGCTTGTGAGATGGGCTGATGCCAACCTCATGAAGTTGAACCGTGCCAAGTGCAAGGTCCTCCACCTGGGTCGGAACAATCCCAGGCACAGCTACAGGTTGGCAGAGATGAGATTCAGAGCAGCTCTGAGAAGGACTTGAGGATGTTGGTTGATGAGAAAATTAATATGAGCTGGCAATGTGCGCTTGCAGCCCAGAAAGCCAACCGTATCCTGGGCTGCATCAAAAGGAGCATGACCAGCAGATCAAGGGAGGTGATCTTGCCTCTCTACTCTGCTCTCGTGAGATCTCACTTGGAATATTGTGTGCAGTTCTGGTGTCCTCAGCATCAAAAGGACACGGAGCTGTTGGAACAAGTCCAGAAGAGGGCCAAGAGGATGATCAGGGTACTGGAGCACCTCCCCTATGAAGTTAGGATGCGAAAGTTGGGGCTGTTCAGGTTGAGGAAGAGAAGGCTGCGTGGAGACCTCATAGGAGCCTTCCAATATCTGAAGGGGGCCTCTAGTGATGCTGGGGAGGGACTCTCCATAAATGACTGTAATAAGAGGACAAGGGGTAGCGGCTTTAAACTTAAACAGGGGAAGTTTAGATTGGATGTGATGAAGAAATTCTTTACTGTGAGGGTGGTGAGGCACTGGAATGTGTTGCCCAGGGAAGTTGTGAATGCTCCATCGCTGGCAGTGTTCAGGGCCAGGTTGGACATAGCCTTGGGTGGCATGGTTTAGTGGGAGGTGTCCCTGCCCATGGCAGGAGGGTTGGAACTAGATGATCTTAAGTTCTTTTCCAACCCTAACTGTACTTTGATTCTAAGTTTCAGTCTCATGACTGTGCAGCCATTAAATGTCATTCAAAAACAGTGTTATGGAAATTATCCTGTCTTTGAAAAATACTTTGCAGGGTTCTTGATTGCTGCTTTGGATTATATGATCAGGTGCTTAGCAAATGAAGACTTAAACCCATCAGTTTATTGTATACAAAAAGTGAGTGATTCTGCAGCCTTTGAGATTTATTGACTACAAGAAGTCAATGAATATTTGGATATCATAATTCTTCAGGCTTAGTTCTTCAGTTCTGTTCCAGTACATCTTTTATATCAGTGCCAACTCAAGCATAAACAAGTAACACTGCATAGAGTCACAGAATCATAGAATAGTTAGGGTTGGAAAGGACCTTAAGATCATCTACTTCCAATCCCCCTGACAGGGGCAGGGACACGTCCCACTAAACCATGCCACTCAAGGCTCTGTCCAACCCTGACTTGAACACTGCCAGCGAAGGAACATTCACAACTTCCCTGGGCAACCCATTCCAGGGCCTCACCGCTGTTACAGTAAAGTATTTCTTCCCCATAGCATATACTGTGGTGTCTCATCTGCTGCTATTTGTAGGTGTGTTCTGATCTCAGTACTGATGTGTAAGACTCTTAGGTAACCTTGCTGCATGTAAGGCATTTATTATTCTTAGGCACATAGCTGAGCCGAACCTCAAGCTGACAGTAAGGATCTAGTCACTTCACAGAGGTTATATTGTGGTGCTGCTTTGAGATTTGAATATTTTGATTGATACAGTGTTTCTGCAGCTGTAAAGCTTAAACATAAATATTCATGCTGAAATAATGGCAGCAGACTTAAGGTTCAGTAAAAAACCCAGAAGCATTTTCAGTTCAAGGCAGCCACATGTCCCACATAAGACAAAATATAAAAGAATACAAAAAAGTGTCACAAATGCGAGTAGCGATTGCATTTGAAGAACAAAATGTAGTTCAAACCTGGCAGTGACAAACCCTGAAAGACTTCATAGTCCTATGCTAACACTTGCAGCCTGGCTTTTCATTGTTCTTTGAAAGTTCAGAGCTGCAATTTAGTGAGGAAACCAAGTCATCTTCTGTCTTTGAGGAAGAAAGGTAATTTCCTGTCTCAATAAATTGAGAAGCAAAAATTGCCTTACTTGACACAATTGTGTAGTTCTTCAGAGACAGAATGACTAAGCAATCGTGATAATCTGATTGACTTATTTTATGTGCCTTGTTGAGTGGACGTGTCATTCAAATGAATGCAAGTCATCATTGTACAGTCCTTTGAAGCATGTTGCTGATTTATTTATTTTTTTTTTTATTATTATGAAGTGGAACTTTGGGCACTGATGATTTTGCAAACAGAAGCAGTGTGAATCTCAGGCAAAACTATTGCAGTGTACAGGACACCGGAGTGGGAGGAAGCTAAAAAAAAGCACCATATACGTACATGATAAGCCTATGCTTTCATATCCAGATGAAAAATTTTCTTTGCTCTCGCACTATATTTTTCTCTAAGCTAGCTCATAGGTATGTGTATCTACAAATTGTGGCCAACAGTGTTAAAATTTTGAGTACAAGAAAATCTAAGCAAGATTGATTTATCCTGATTGAGGTTCCAGCAGCTTTCACTAGAGCCATTACAGAATATATCCAAGAAGAGTTTCTTTTGCAGGAATGGCTAATTGAAGGTGCTCAATTCTGAGGTAAAAATGGGTGTGTTTTTTATGCACACAGACATTCCTTTAGAGTCTGATGCTATGTATATATGTGTATGTACACACTGCAAGCTATCCACAACTGGATATGGAAGGATCTTTTTCCTGGTTAGTCCTAGAGTTCTTATACTTGGGCACAGAGTGGTAGGTCTATGACAGTCTTTGAGTGCAATAATATACGGATGCTTTGGAGGTGAACTGAGTAAGAGGTAACTGTCATTTTCTTCTTAGCCTAGAGGCTGAAGAAAAAGGGTTGATGGAGTGGTAGAAATAAGTTCTGTACTTTGAAAGCCTCCATAATTCCTTTCCTGAAGCCATCTACTGATGTTCTTATGCATGGGGAGGAGTAGATGTCCTCTGTAATGATAACTGTCTCTTTAGCACTAAAATGCATTACTTCTTATAAATGGCAGCAATGGAAAAATCTCCTGAGGTTATTGTCATTGGCTGTGTGCTATCACATGCCTTGACATCCCCATTCAAGGCATTAGAGAAACAAAGAGAATGCTCAAAGAGCTGATTAAATCAAATAAACAGATTTTTAATTTTTATTAGAAAACATTAAATAGCTACTGCTTTTACCAAAAGAGGGGAGAAAAAAAGCCTAATAAAAATCTGCTGCTGTAATTCAGAAAAATTAAGACAGTGTTTGTATTAGAAATATTTGGTAAATGTAAGTGTATCTTGCTGAATGTTACAACCTTTTTACATTATAAGCAGCAAAAAATGCCAAGGTACATTTTGTATTAATCAGTCAAAATGTAGAAAGTAAAATCTAAAACCTCGTAGAGCAGCAGAGGATATCCCTCAGGGGCTATTTCTGTGGAATTGCCTGACTTTTGCCACTGCACAAACCAGATATCCAGCTATTGATTTAAGTCTAATTATATGCTTTTTAGTAATGGTTTACATGCTATTAGAATAGATTTCAGGAATGGAATAAGGAGGTTCAGAAACAGAGGCAAAATGCAGGGGCAGTCAGGGGTTGAGGAAGATAAATTCAGAAGCATCTTTGAACTGTTATAAAATGTTTTTTTGTTTACATGATAGGAGTATCATATAATGAGAAAGCACTTTTATTGCAGGCATAAACACGTTTTGTTTAGGTTTTTTGCTGTTATAAGTGAACATTTATTTTGCTCACTATTTGGAGCTCTGTGAAAGCAGAATTTATGCCCGTTTAGTTTGCTTGCAAAATTGTAAAATGTCCTGAAGAAGGGCAGCTGATTTTCAGACTGGAACAGACAGAAACAGAAGGGAGGAAGCAGGAAAAAAGAACCAGGAAGAGTAAGTTAAATACCATCTTGGCTTGTCTGTCTGGTTCCTTGTTTTCTTCATTCGTCTTCTTTTCATTCTCTTGGCCATCTGCTTTGTTAGCAGCTCCCACAGGTGCAGGGAAGATGAACACATGCAGTGAATAGTTTCCTTTTTCTAGAACTATCTTTTTTTTTTTTTCATTATAAAAATGCTGACCCCTTTTGACCACCTTCTGAACCAAGATACTTCATCAAAAGTTCCATGGGAATTTAGCAAAAGAAAGTCTCCCAGTTCAAACATAAGGTAAATGCCTGTTAGTCAGCGGCTTTTCTATAGTCCTAGAAGCTGTGGATTTAAAGTAATTGTGTTTGAAAGGTTCTTTATTAAATGAGAGCAACAAAACAAAGTAAAAATAAAAGAAGTGAAGCAAAGCTCTTTCAAGGCTCTGGTATATTACTATGAGGTTCCTTTACTTTGAATGATGTGCACAGTGCTTGTAATTCTCTGTTTTGAGATTACTAAATTGGTGGTGAGAATGGTGAGGACCCAAGTGAATAATGGTTATTCCTTGAGGTCTCATTTCAGCAAAGCACTTAAGCACACACAATGTTAAATAATCTGAAGAGAAAGCAGTCAAATAAATAAAAGTTAATGCACCTGGAATACATGTACAGCAAGAATGAAAAGACACACTGCATGCTGCACAAAACACTTAGCTTAATAATTTACATTTAGTAAGAACAATTAAAAATTTATCTGGATGTTAGTTGAAATTCAGTATCTGAAAGTAAGCTTTTACAAGACGGACAAGTAGAGAACAGCAAAAAATAGATATTATATAGTGCCCTATCCTGTCATTACTATAATGGTAAAAAAAACCCTTTTTTTCTGTTTTTGATCAGATTCCTAAAGATTTTTGTTAGTGAGTTAGTCCTGTTTCTTGGGTTTTTTTACTCATTCAGAGCAAGACTCATGAAAATTATTTGTTGTAAAATAGTTTTCAGAAGTAGTCTGAAGTAGAAACAGATCATATTTTCAGGAGAACTCGAAGTTATCAAAAATTACTAACCCAAAGTTAGTAATTTTGAGAAGGTCTCGAGGTGCCTGTTTGTAGCAGTGAGTACCTAAACCTTGACAGTTCTGATTGTGACTTATTGTGGAAAATAGTACAGTTTGATGGCTAAATTACATGCCTTAAACCAGAATTTATTCAGCAGGATGACTATTTCAAGTGTTTCCAACTCACTACTATGCAGTATGTCAGTATCTTTGCATGCACATAGCTTATCTTTTCCAAGCTTCTGCAAGACAACAGCTGAACAGTTGTTTTATTTAATAAAGTCTTCAGGTTGTATGGACACCTGACCTTGTTCCAAGGTGTTTGATGGTACCTTTTTCCCAAGTAATTATACCTGCTGGCATTAGACCCAAAATGTTGTGAAATGAGTGGTGGAATTATACCAGTAGACTTTCTTAAGTGACAAATGAGTTATGCAGATTCCATTACTTGGGTGATATCCTTATCAAATCCTTTTTTTGTTGAATCATCTGGTTAACTAGCTATGGTTTTTGTTCCCTGTGGAGGAACATTTTACGGTATTGCTCAGAAAACCCAGTGTGGACAGAGGTGGCACATAGGCTCTTACCTAAATATTAACAGAGCTTTTCTTCTCCCTAATGTTATTACTCCTTTAATGTAATTACCCCTTTTTTTCTGCGTTTGTTTGTTGTTTATATTTCCCCCACACACACACTTGTCAGTCTCACCCTAATTCTTCAGTCTATTTGGGGGAAAACAAGAAAAATAATACAAAGGACTAATTATATAAGAATTACTGCATGGAATTAAGATGTAACTGCAAAATAGGTATATTTTTCTGTCTCACCCTTTCCCATTGCCTCCTGAATAGTTAACTTGTCTTCATTTCTAATCAGAAAAGCCACATCAGACTAAGCCACAGAGCATGTCAAAGAGTATGCAAATAATGCTGAGTACTTGGAAACATAGGGTACTTTGCCTTTAAATGACCTGAGTGGTTTGTTAAACTATAATTGCACTCTTTGAAATGTCCTATTGCAATTATATCCTGGGTTATTAATTAAAAGAAAAGAAACTATAAATGGTAAAAGATAATTTTGCATGTGAAAAGCTTTATTGAGATTTTAGAGAGGGCATTCAGGCAAAAAGTCATTTGTGAAAAAAGCTCCCACTGAAAGAAAATTAGATGTTTTGATCATCTTATGGGGAAGTGAACCTGCATTCATTCTCAGCAGGTTGAGATCTGTAGCTAAAACACGGTGAACCAAAAAAGAATTGTAGGTGATAATGACCAGATACTTATGCAAATTTGTTAACACCAATCTGTATATGGAAGGTCACCTCTCTAGTCCTATCTTTGGGGGAAAAAAATGTTTATTTTTTAAAAATGGGTTTATTTGTTGGAGTTACCATTATATGGACATTATTAATGTTCTTCAAAAATAGATGTAGATGATGAAACTTCTGAAAGTACCACCAACATTCCCACCACCTCTAGTGGAAGTGGAGATAACGTGCAAATCTTTGCTATTTAGGAAACAGCATTTCAAAGGAGTGTGTGTTTATGTACCTGATATTTTAGTCTTAATTTTCTATAGAATGACATGGCTATTTTTAATTGAATTTGATTTTTTGATATACAGAGCAAATCTAAAATAGTTGTCTGCTAAAGTAGGAAAGAACTCTTCTGTAAGACGCAACTCACTCTTGTATGACTTTTCTTTAGAAATTTGGGTATTAAACCTATGCTGAAAATGAGGGATTGTGCTTTAGCCAGAACTTTCTGGTATAAAAGAATCAGATTCCTGGGTCCTTTTTTGTGAGAATGCATTTATGCTTCTCAGAAATCATTGTGCTGTTGGACTGTATTGCCAAGATGGAGGATATTGAAGCATTTGTTGGTTCTTCTTTTCTATTAAGGGGCTCCTCCTGTGCAGACTGCACATTTGCACGTTATTGCTTTGCATCTGATGTCAGAAAGGAAATCTGGCAAGATGTAGTATAAGTGAGATATGTTTTTTACCTCTCTGTATATAAATGTGGGAATAGTTCTTTTCTTCTCCAAAAGAATCCTACATTTAGCTGTCTTTGTGACAGGGAAAGGAACATTCAGCAGGTTACTTCAGAGATTTGTCTCTCTTCTCTGTTCTGCTGCATACTAAAGATAGGTCAGCATGTATGCAGTGCTTCTGGAAAGATGAAACCACAGTAGCTGGTTTTTCCTCTAAGCATTGCTCTGTCAGTGCAAGTCATAAGGTTGCTAACATTGGAAGAGTGTTCGAGTTACATGTTTTCAGCATATGGTTTTCATTTAATTCCAAAGAGACAGAGGAAGCTGGGTCAGAAGGTACTGGCAAAGGAGGGAGTAAGAACAACTTTTGAAAGTCAGCTTTTGTGTTAGTCTTGTGGGCATAAGTAATTCTTATGGTCAGAAAGGCTTCTAGAACGAATGGAATAGAGTGCAACTAATAAGTTAACTGCCTCTTAGACTGCACAGAAAGACAGCTTTTAATGATAAAAAGGCTCTAGCTCATATCTTTTTCTTTCAGATGAGGGGAGAATAAGCTCAGGGGGTTGGTTATTTTGTAGAATACTAATCAGAATACGCTTTTTATTATACTGCGTCTTCTAATTAAGAGAACAAGAGTCGAAGAAAAAAATATTCTTTGAGAGATATTTATGCATCCCAATGAATAAAGAAAAAGAAAATTCTCTCCTTCTGTTAGGAAACAAACCCCAAGCATACAAACAAAATGCCAAATCAAAAGAAAACCCTGCCACATAACTGCAGAATACAGAAAAAAATCCTCAAATTATCTGTGTATAGTCTCTTTCAGAATGTGTCTGGCACAAATGCATTTATGATAGTAAGAAAATTTCACTGAATCTAATGTTCCAGTTTAAGATTTTCAGGGGAGCAGTAGCACCTATTGGAGACATGCCACTGTTGAAACCATTTCTCTCATAGGATAAAAGGAACAAATACGATTTTTCCACAAAGCAAATAAATGAAAAAAAAAAATCACCTGTCTGAACTGCCAGAAAATGAATTACATCCCAGAATGAATCAGGAGCCCACCACTTCATTGTAGCTAGTGATCTTTCACAAGCTCACAAATGTAAAATAGTGAAACATCTATATCAGTATATTACTTTATCTGCTCTCTCCCTCTGATGGAAGCTGTATTTCATCTTCTATTTTTTTCAATTACTTGTTGTAGAGGTACATCAAACTTAGCAGCTGTTGGAAGTAGCCAGGGAGATTAGCTAAGAAGTTGGTTCTGAAGTAGAATGTTTATTTAAAAAAAGTACTATAATCTAATTGTTAGTGATGGAAAGAAAGTGTCTTTCAGCAACAGGCTGTAAGGAATTGATACCATGATGTTTAATGCCATTTACTTTTAAGGGAAAGAACATTTTTAATCAAATCAAGAATTCTTACACTTAAATATTTCATTCGTGGTAGGTATTAGAGCTGTTTCATTAAAGCATGATTAAAATAATATCAATATAAGTGTAAAAATCAAGTTCAATTTTGTTAATATTTTAACAGTACAATTTGGATTCATTAGCAGCTCATCAGTAGGGTCAGGATTCAGAAAGCTCAAAAAACTTCTGTTAATTTCAGCAAACCTACATTACTATTATTGTGAGATTCTGAACCAAAGCATATGTTTAAATAACTATTTAATGTAAGAATATTAAGACAGCACTGAAGAGACTCTGCTACAAAGATATAATAAAAGTGAAATTGTAGTACTATTGAAGACTCATTTTGGCACATCTATGGTGCTTTTAAATCCTTGTCAAACTTTAGGAATAAGTTTTTTCAACTCTATAAATAAAGGAGTAATGAAGAATTGTGTTCTCTATACTGTAACATTGCACTGAACTTAAGCACAAAGAGCTGAGGACTGACTGTGTGAAAATGGGAATTACGGCATCTGGATTTCCAGATCTTAATGTGCTCAATTCTGGAGATCTGCATAGTTTATAACCTAGATTTCTGAGGAAATTTGCAAATAATATTGTCAGTTTGGAACTGATAATTTGGAAGGAATCTACAATGACAGTAGTAATATTGAAGCATACTAAATTATTTTTACAGAGGAGTGACAACAACTATTTACAAAACCAGGGAAGATGACTTAGTATGTGAAATATTAGGAAGTGGAAGAACTAGCTTAACAGGAAATGACGGTGGATTGTATCGAAAAAGAAAATATTGGCTTGAGGGGGGAAAAACAATGGAATTTCTGGAGTTTCCCAAATATTAAGAAGTTAATGGACTTTGTCATATTTTCATTAAATGGTAGCAGGTTGTAGTGATTTGCTATTGCACTTGACACTAAATTAGGAGGGACTGTCAGCAAAGAGGACTGAGACAGTAGGGTGGGAAGAACCGGAACTTGGAGATTATAATAACAAAAAAAATAATGAAATTCAGTTTTAGAAAATTCAGGATAATTTGTGTAGACTACATGTAGAAAGCACGTACATGTACTGATACCACCTAACACTCCCAGGCTTTGAACTTTCAGAAGTTCCTGCATGCTTTCATATTGCACTCTTGTGCTGCACATTGCACATAACCTCCATATTGTGGCATAAAAATACTACAGTGGTGGGTGCAAGATGGGGTCCTCATTATTTGATGTACTTTGAATTGAAAAAAGCCCCCCCCTCCCATAATAGTAATAATATTCATAATAACGGCGATAGTCACTGTCATCTTTATCATTGTACCCTTGGGCCAAAGACATACAAGTTATGACCAATCTTATATTCCAGTGCTGTGTAGTGTGTATGTGACTTTAGGGATACAGAAGTGCTGGGATTTGTTTTCTTTAGACTTACAGGCTAAGGTGCCTCTTTCAATCACAAATTAATAAGAAAAAAACCTGCTAGGGCCCCAAAAACCTGGTAGGACCCTATGTGCCAGCAGTATTTCCATGCTGAGTCTATAAATCAGGCTGTGGTATTAGCCAGTGGGAAAGAGTGCATTTTGGTAGAGTTTGGAGAGCATTCTTGATGTCATATAGAACAGTGGAGCAACCTCACCTGATAGTTTTGTTTAGCCACCTTCATGGAAAATGAATTTGAACTGGGACAGCTGGAGCTGGGGTAATTAAGAAATGGTAAGCTTGTCATGCAGAGAGGACAAAAGGAGCTTGGGTTGTTAAACATAGTACAATAAAGCTGAGGAGTGTGATTACTCCTCAGAGTAATTACTCCTCATTACTTCACCAGAGAAGGAGGTGAAGTAACTGCTTCAGCTGAAGAGCAGTGATAGTGCAAGAGCAGCAAAATGAATATAACTGTCCCCGAGTATGTCCGGTTTGGGAGATACCTTACCATGAGCCAGACAGGGTTTTGGAACAACCTGCTAAGAGCAGCAGAGGGAGCAAAAGAACTGGTTAGTTTTAGAATGGATCAGTGGTGAATTGCGAAAGACTGGGGATCAGCAGAAAGATGGAATTGCTTGTACTCCCTGGGAGGTCCCTTCTAGGTTTATCTTCTTATTTTTGTCTATCAGAATGAGCTATTTGACTGTTCAAAGAAAAGTACGCTTGAACATCAAGCACATTCAGGACAACATCAACAGTACTCGTTAGTTTTCTCAGGTTAAGCTTTACTGGGAAGAAGCTGCAAACACTCAATGATCCTCTGGTGCTACAGAATAAAAACTCTGTATATCAGGTTGAACAATTATGTGAAATCAGTGCAAAGGACTTTTTTATACTCTACTTTTAATTAATATATTTGTGATATAAAAATCAAGTTTGAGTGACAAAAAAATAACTCCTATAAAATGCCATTATTCTATCACTTTTATTTAAAACGCTTTTCAAAGATGAAATGTAGTTTTGAAATAAGCCTAGGCTTATTTGTTTTCATACCGTGGGAAAAGAGTAATATCCCTAAGGACTCATGTTTCTTTCATTTAAACTTGGATATACATGAGCTTGTATTCCTAAAGAAAAATACAAATTCTTTGTGTGTTTACAGTGAAATTAGTTGCATAAATCCTGTACGCTTTTAATTACAACTACAAAATGGTAATGCTTCTATAGGCTGTATGAGATCTATGATAGAAATTGCTACAATTTTCCTGTTTATTTTTTGTGGAAATTGATTAATATTTTTACATATTTGTAATTAGATTGTTCTTTTAAGACAGCCTATTTGATACATAAGAATAGTTAATGCTGCTTATTCAATCTTACAGTAGTTCTGGGGATTGTAATTTCTGGAGTTTATCCACGTATGAAAAGAATATTAGGCTAGCTAAGTATACCAAATAAAAGTATTTCTGAACTTCTAGTACTGAGAGTACTCAACATCATAATTAGTTTGGCAGTGTTATTTTAGGTGCTGCTACCTATTTCAGCTCTTGGAGTTATTATTTGGGGAAGGGGAGAATTAAGAACACTTGTTTTTAGAGAACCTGCAACCAGTTACAGCTTCGTTTACAATGATCTGATGATTGTTGAACTGGGCAATTTCTAGAGGGAGAAGGCAGTAAACATGTATTCTGCCTCAGGAGTTAAAAAAAAATAAACTGATATTTTAGTGAGACTTAAGAGCTTCAAGGGCAGCACCTGGTGCCCAGGGCTATACATCCAATGTCACCATTTATTGCTTTTATGAAGTTTATTCATTAGGGGCCATGTCTGGACATCTACCAGCCTGAGCTGGTATTTGCTGTAATCTCAGTTGTTTATGAGAGCATAGTCTTGTTGAAATTTCTGTTTATGCTATATTAAAAATGCCCATCCTGTTGCTGAGAGGGGAGGCTAGTTTAAATATATCATGCAATTATCTTTATATATTGGCATTCTGAAACATTACGTATGTCTAATAACTTTTCCTCTGAATAAAGAGACCCAATATATGCAAATGTATGAGGAGGCATCCATTGTTCATCTGCTTTTCTGCCTGAGGGCACTTTATGAAGTGTCAGTGATTACAGGTGCTTTTGTTTCAAACAGCATTTCCCCTAAAATAGCAACAATCAACAATAAGAGGAAAACAAAGCTTTGCCAATATCAGCAGCATAAATGAACTCAAGGGTGCTCAAGGGCCCTTCTAGTAAAGATAACTGGTAGGGAGATTATCTCTTCTTGGCATATTAAACGTATTTCATTGGTTTTGGGTTTTATTGTTGGTTTGTTTTTTTTTTTTGAGGAGAATTATGCCTCTCAGAAGCCTAGTGGGAGTGATGCTGCAGCCTAATGGGGCTAACTTTTATGCCCCCACTTGAAGTGCCTCATCATAGTCATAAAAATTCAGGGACTGGGGGCTTCTAACCATTGCCAACATACAATCCTCACTGTGCAAAGACTCTGGAGAGAAGCTTGTATATATTGCATAGAATTGTAAATAAGTTAAACTGCTCCCTTAATAAACTGTTATAGTATTGTTTAGGCATCCTCCCATTCTCCCTGCTTGCTAAGCACTCTGGCTGAGGCTGTTTTTTGGAAGGTATTTTGTTCTGAATGATGCCTTGAGTTACCTGTTGCCACATCAGCTGCTGCAGCTGTGAACAGGAGCACTCCTACTCTGTCTCCTGCTTTTGACAACTGTACTTCAGTGGTGCATACTGTGATAACTGTTGAGTCCCCAGCAACCCGTAGCTGCAGGTATAGAAGGATGAATTAGGAAAAGAAATTCTTAAAAAAAAAGAATGTTCACATAAAATTATGATGTTAATACTCGACTATGGTAAATATTAGAAACACATACGTTAGATTTTGA
>JASSUY010051790.1:0-14541 GCA_032466535.1 Forpus xanthops | reverse complement strand
CCTTGACATGCTTGTGAGGTGGGCTGATGCCAACCTGATGAAGTTTAACCATGCCAAGTGCAAGGTCCTACACCTGGATCGGAGCAATCGCAGGCACAGCTCCAGGTTAGGCAGAAAAGAGATCCAGAGGAGCCCTGAGGAGAAAGACTTGGGGGTGTTGGTTGATAAGAGAATGAACATGAGCCAGCAGTGTGCACTCACAGCCCAGAAAGCCAACCCTATCCTGGGCTGCATCAAAAGGAACATGACCAGCAGGTCGAAGGAGGTGATCCTGCCCCTCTACTTTGCTCTCGTGAGACCTCACTTAGAATATTGTGTGCAGTTCTGGTGTCCTCAACATCAAAAGGACATGGAACTGTTGGAACAAGTGTAGAGGAGGGCCATGAGGATGGTCAGGGGCCTGGAGCACCTACTGTATGAAGATGGGCTGAGAAGGTTGAGTCTCTTCAGCTTGGAGAAGAGAAGACTGTGTGGAGACCTCATAGCAGCCTTCCAGTATCTGAAGGGGGCCTATAGGGATGCTGAGGAGGGACTGTTCATGAGGGACTGTAGTGAGAGGACAAGGGGTAATGGCTTCAAACTTCAACAGGGGAAGTTTAGATTGGATATAAAGAAAAAGTTCTTTACTGTAAGGGTAGTGAGGCACTGGAATGGGTTGCCCAGGGAAGTTGTGTGAATACTCTTTCCCTGGCAGTGCTCAACTCCAGGTTGGACGTAGCCTTGGGTGGCATGGTTTAGTGGGAGGTGTTCCTGCCTATGGCAAGGGGCTTGGAACTAGATGACCATAAGGTCCTTTCCAGCCCTAACTATTCTATGATTTTACAATTCCATTTCCCTTTAAAAATGTCTCTACAACTAAAGGGCAGAGGAGTAAGGGGTAGTTAATATGAAAATGTGAGTTAATACCTTACAATTTTATCTTTTTGACTGTTTTTCCATTATTTCTTTAAGAAAAGGTTAGAGTGATTTTTAATAGGTCCTGTTGCTGGGGACTAAAATTTGAAGATCAGAATCCTCTTTGCTTAGTGTCAAACAGTGACAAGACAGGCAGCAACCAGACTTACTTCTTCCAGGAAAATTAACCAAAAATAATTTGTCTAAACACTGGACTTCAGAGCATAAGCAGGATCTCTTTATTTCCATCTTCTCACCATATACTAAAAATACCCCCACAATTGTAACAGATCAAATAGAATGTTTAATTTAACTTGAAATTAATGTCTTAAGTTAAAATATTCCCCGGAGTTCTGGTTTCAGGTTGGCTTCCAACTTCTTTTTACGGTTTGCTCTCTAACAAACCCCCAGTTGATGTTTTCCGAATATAAACCAAGATCCAACATCTTAGTATTCTTTTTCTCAGTGTTAAAGCTGACAACAAAATGTCACTCAGCAATTGCAGTTTCTCTCCTTGCAACTACAGAAAGCTGAGAAGAAAAATGAAAAATAAAAACAACTAGTATGAACATTAGTTTTATCTCTGTGACTAACTTGCTTTAGTTCATCCTTGTGAGTTAGTTCTCTTCTGAATGTTGTCAAGTTGACATGGTAACTGGAAGACTAAATCCACCTAAATGAAATGCAAGGGAAATGGTTGATGCTTATCATAACCACTTTGAATTAGCCTAAATGTATTAGAATTGTGATGAAATAAAAACTACCTTGCTATCAATATTCAATTTTGTTACAAGAAAACATAAACAGAGATCTAATCCTGCTCCTGTATAGCAGTCCACAGAATGAAATTACTGGAAAACAAAGAAGGCACTAGAAAGGACTTGATAGACTACACAGAATACCTTATTAGTAAGAGTTAGTAGTCTGATAACTTTGTTCCAGACTTATCCATTTTATTCCCCATTTATCCCTTGATGGCATAGGTCTAGGTCTGTAAAGAAGATCCCAAAATCATAGAATCATAGAATAATTAGGGTTGGAAAGGATATTAAAATTATCTAGTTCCAACCCCCTTGCCACAGGCAGGGACACCTCCCACTAAACCATGCCACCCAAGGCTACGTCCAACCTGGACTTGAACACTGCCAGCAATGGCGCATTCACAACTTCGCTGAGCAACCCATTCCAGTGCCTCACCACCCTTACAGTAAAGAATTTCTTCCTCACATCCAATCTAAACTTTCCGTGTTTAAGTTTGAACCTGTTACCCCTTGTCCTCTCACTACAGTCCCTCATGAAGAGACCCTCCCCAGCATCCCTAGGTGAGCTACTTTGCAATATGTTAGTATCCACAATCAGATTTACAGATCTAAAAGCACGAATCTACTATGTTCCTGGAGGCAAAAAGGAATCATCTTCCCAAGGTGTCATGTGCCTCCTCCATATCAGGGAATGGCTACCCCATACACTGCCTTTCTTCTGTAAGAGCATCATCCACACCTGCAAGTACATCTCCAGCAAGAGATGCAGTTCAGTAGTCTCCACACAGCCCTGAAAGGTCCCAGCTGGATGAAGTACATCTTTATGAGTCTCTACTGCAGCAACCAGGACATGCTGTTCCAAATTTCCAAGGTTGCTTTTTTTCTTTCTCTTTTCTCTTATTTCTAAGTTAAAATAGACTTTGGCCACACCCTTTGATTATTCAAGGAAGAAAAAGCGTCTTTTTCATGTTAGAAATATTTGGCTTTCCTCACTTTTACAGAAAATATCTATATTAAGGCGAGGTAGATTGTGAATCTTGAAATACGCCTTGAGTAAATTGATCAAATTATGTAAACCTCTGTAGCTAGCAACATGAGAATAAACTTACCAACATCATTAGCCACAAGACAGCAACTTCTAATGCTTAGCCCAAATGATGAGATGCCCTTTCACAGCTGGGTACGCTGGGTCTGGGAGTGCTTTATCTGTCTTAACTGGCTGGCCTCTGTTTATCATGAGATATGTAGCCAGAAGTGAACTATTGAATATTTAACAAAGACTTCATTTATCCAAAACATTCACTTGTCATTGTAGACAAGTAGGTGCTAATAAGTACCAGAAAAACACCAGCAGTTTAAATAGTATTAGGAAATATCCCTTCATTTCTTAATTGGTGTATGCTACACAGGAACTGAATTTTGAATGTACAACCAAATGTTAAAAGTTGTTTCCAAGCCTCCCTCTCTCCTCAATGAGACATCAAACTGTTGTCACCCAATCCTTTTTACTTTTATTTTTTAGCTCAACACTTTGATCATTCTCCTCTGACATGGTTCCTGCTGTACCAGATTAGCTAGCAGCAAGTTGCAAGCTAGATGAAAAAAAACCTTTAATAGGGTCTGTTTAGTACTTCATCTGTAAATCATTTATGTAAAGAAAGTGTAACCAAGTCATAAATTGGCAGATAATTTCTAATACATTTGTGTTGCTTCATGAAATTATTACCCAACTTCCCTTTCTGCTAAATACTCTTAAAAATGTTGACATAAACATTTTTTAAAGGAAAACATGTAGAAGAAGATTGGAGTAAACTAAGCAAATATTTCCTTTGAGAAAATAATATACCTCTTAAACAAAGGAAATATACTCTTTTTAATACCCTGGAAGTCGGTAAAGCAACTGATATGGTGCAATAAGGAAAAAAAGTCTATTTGAGTAGAAAGATGGGGGTTGGTACAAGTAACAATGGAGCTGTTTAAAAGAGAAGAAGTAGCAGAGCTAAAAGGAGGGGATAGGAAAATTATTAGGGTTGTAGCAAGAGACCTTTTGAGCTAAGGACACCCAGAAAACAGTCTTCCAGGCCATAAAGTATTTAAAGAAGGAAACTGTGTATTATTGCTTCATTGAGACTATTTCTACATCACTTTGTGTTGGTACAAGCTAGAGCCCTAGAGGAAAGGACAGGTGGGGTTACTGAAGTGTCATGGTTTAAGCCCAGCCATAAATCAGCTACACAGTTTGCTCGCTCACTCCTCCCCTTTCTTTCCCTCCCCACTCCCAGGGGGATGGGGAGAAGAATCGAAAGAATGTAACTCCCCCCGATTGAGATAAGAACAGTCCAGTAGCTAAGGTATAACACAAATCACTGCTGCTACCACCAATAATAATAATGATAAATGAAAGAACAAAGGAAGAGAATATAACCACTCACCACCCTCTGATCGATACCTAGCCCAACCGAGCAGTGATCTGCTTGGGTCCCAGCCCCCAGTTTTTATATCCTGGGCATGATATGCTGTGGTATGGAATACATCTTTTGGTCAGTTTTGGTCAGGTGCCCTGTCTCTGCTTCCTCCCATCTTCCCCTTCTCCCTGGCAGAGCATGACTCAGAAAGTCCTTGGTCAGGCTAAACATTTGAGCAGTAACTAAGGACATCGGTGTTATCAGTGCTGTTCCCAGGCCAAAACTCAAAATCACAGCACAGCACCAGCAAGATGGATAAAAAATGACTGCTAGTGCTGAACCCAGGATATGAAGAAACAGAAGAAAGGTCTTTTTCAGGATTTAAATTTGATTAAAGGTTAGAAAGCAGACAGTTAAGCTTTAAGTTCTTTAAGGAAGGAAAAGAGTCAGTAATGGAGAATCCCGTAGGTCAATGCTAGTACCATTCTTTTTCAACATCTTCATTGGTGCCGCTTTATACCATGATCTGGAGAATGTTCAATGAAGTCTTCAAGTCCTTGGAAAATACTATGCTCTTGGGATGCCATTCTGAAGATCTTGTGGCTGCAACTCAGAAAAGAGATATTGAGAGTTACCATTACAGTGGGTGTCTGATACAGGCCATCCCACCACAAAGACCAAGTGAATGAGACCCTTTATAGACAGATAGGAGAAAGTAGGAGCAGCCTTGTATTCACAAGCCCTGATCCTCATGGGAGACTTCATCTACCCTGACACCTGCTGGAGGAAAACAAAGCAGGGCATAAGCAATTCAGGAGGGTCCCACAGTGCCCTGAGGGTAGCTTCCTTCTCCAAGTGATAGAAGAGCTGCAAGGAGAGGGACTATGCCGAACCTTGTTCTCATCAACAAGGAAAGACTAGTGGGGAATGTGAAGCTCAAGGGCAGCCTTGGCTGCAGTGACCATGAAATGGTGGAGCTCAAGATACTTAGGTCAGCAAGGTGGGCACACAGCAAGCTTGCTACCCTGGCCTTCTGGAGAGCAGAGTTTGACCTTTTCAGGGATCAGCTTGGTAGAGAAGCACAGGAAAAAGCCCTGCAGGGATGAAGGCCCAAAGAAAGCTGGTTAATATTCAAGGCTTGCCTCCCTCAGTCTCAGGAGTGATGGATGCATCCTGAGAAAGAGGAAGTAGGGCAAGAACACCAGAAGGTCTCCATGGATGAACAAGGAAAAGCTCAAACAAAAAAAGGAAGCCTACAGACGGTGCAGTCAGTGGCCAGGCTGTGCTCTCTCCTCTGTTAGAAGCAGAGTCTCTGGTATAGCTGGAGACAAGGCTGGCTAGATAATTTGACCCAATAGGACATTTCCAGTGCTTCTATGTTAGCCTGGGTGTAAAGGAGGTTTACCCTGACAGTTCCTTGAGGTTATGCTCTGATTATAATGTAAACACATGAGGGTCTTGTTATAAATCTCTAGATGAAAGCACAGGGAATGAAGTATTTTGCAAGTTACAGAGTAGTCTCTGGACAATAAGGGAAGTCTTCAGCAGTGCTAGGATCTGGGTGGTTTTGGTTGCCAAAAGGCAGGTAAGTAGTTCCAATTGGTGTTTTAAACTTGGTAGTTTAAGAGTTCAAAGCAAAAAAAAATTCCCGTGTTTCTATGGCTTACTGACTGAATCTTGTGTATCCATTGACCTTGTCATGTTTCTATTCAGAAAGTATTCAGTATCTTCTGTGGTTTGGCAGTTTAAATGCACCATTTCCCAGAATATAACCAGGTCTGGATTTGTTGTTGTGAATCTATTTTGTTGCCGTGGCTCTCAGTAAGTAAATGATAACATATAAAAGGTTATCAAAAGGAGAGTGTTTCGTAAATTAAAAATATAAATTTTAGTTTGCGTTGTTATTTTTCACAGTCTTTAAAGTAGCCATGCATTCCTACAGCCTGAAGTGTTCCTTTCTGTTCCTGATATTTTTGTCTTTCAAATAGTTTTGCAGTCTGAAACATTCTCTTTACTGCTGTACTCAATGTTACTCCTGGGGCAAAAAAAAAAAACCCAACATTTTCACATCTTCAACATTAGCAGACAATGTGATGCCAAAAGAGTTCCACTAATTCACAAATGTTCAGGTCCCAGTGGTTGCTACAGTGTTGCATATAAGTGTGTATTTTAGTTTATTAACATTTGCATTCCGTTCAAGATTTTGATGATTTTGTTATTCAGTAAGGGACACCTGCCTTGAAAGCTAAAGATAGATTGTGCTTCCCTTTTTCTCACTCTGCTTATGTGCAACTTGCAGCATATCAGTTCCAGTGCTAATTCAGTTGTATCTAATAAATGTTCTAAATTTTTGCGTATGTGTTTGTATGGAGGACTTTTGCTAGCATAGCTTTATCAGCCAGGTAAATTGTGCTCTGCTGGCTGATCCCGCTCCAACTCACATGTCTGTATTTCTCTGAAATGAAACAAGATGCTACTGGTCTTAATTTTTTACATTATCCCTTTGCTGCAGGTGAGCAGAGGGAGCAGAAAGGAACATGTGACTTTGTTATGGGTGTTCCAGTTCACATTCTGCTACGTTTGCTTAAATTACCAGTGAAGACAGGCTTGTTCTAAACTGCTAAGTGGAGTTTGCTTTTGTAGTTTCTGCTGCAGGGGCAGTTACCTCTGCCAGGTGGGTGGGGGAAAGAACTGCAGGCAGTCATGTCTTAATTCATTGCTGTAGTTATCTTTGCTGAGAGTCAGTCTGTTATACCTATTTTTATTAGTTCCACTTGTTTTACTCTTATGAGAATGAGACTGTGCTAGGTTTAGTCTGTCAGTATTGCTTTAGAAACATTACAGTGGTACAAAGCATGTTATACTTTATACTACACAGGCATATATAACTTGTTTATACAACACTAATGTGATAGTAATACCTTTATGTTCTAATTGATGTGTAGCTATGCTCTGATTGAAATAGCTGTAGTGTGGCTTACCAAGCATAGGAGAGCAGGGATTATACTTTATTGATTAGGTTATTTCACACTTTAATTGTTCTTGTTCTCATGAGATGTAAGCTGCGAATTCTAAAAATCTCATGAGTGTGTGTCACATAATTCCCCTTTCTCAGCAGACAGAAAAGGTTCAATCTCTTTAAAAATGTGTTTAGAAAATGCTTTTACACACCAAAAAGTCTTGGAGAAAATGTCAAATCATTGGGCATAAGGGAAAGCTTGCTGCACCCTTTGCTGATCCTTGTGAAACTCTGTGTCATGTAATGCAAACAGAAGAACCAGATTGCTATTCTGATATTCTGTCTCTTTCAAAGGGTTACATGCCTGCATTAGCTTTCTGTAGAAAGACATGATCATGGCAGCTAACAGCAAGGCTTGCTCTTGAGATGCTGACTAAATAAGTAGGTAGGTGGTGTCACATTCTGTGTTGCTGTAGCTGTGTTACCAGTGACACCTGAACTAGTTAGTTTTAATCTATTTTATGGCTGCTTATAAGAGCTTCAGTCACTACAAAGCAGTCCGATCTTGAGTTGGATTCAGATGTAGGTCTTAGAGCCTGGTGAACTATTTCTGCAGCAGGAAACCAGAAAGGTGTTTGTATAAATTTTGCATGTGAATATTCTTAAATTCCTAGATCTTTAGATGTTTTGGCACTGCTCCTGGATTCATACCCTTCCAGTCTCAGGTTATAGTAGTGAAGGTCTGATTGTGCTGATTTGTGGTGCATCAGAACAGAGATGCTCCTTTTGTGCAGACACCCTCTTCCCCATGCTGGTACATTTTCTGTTCTAATACAGAAGTCAACCCCTAGCTGTTAGCCTTGAAAATAGGCACTGGATGTAGGGCCCTGAAACAATAGCTCTGACAGATATGATGGGCCAATTCATTTCAACAGTACTAATGCTGATAGCTACTTATACTGTAAATGTCAGTGCTGTTAACTATTTCACTGCTCATCACAAGTGTATTAGAG
This sequence comes from Forpus xanthops, assembly GCA_032466535.1. Lineage (NCBI taxonomy): Eukaryota > Metazoa > Chordata > Aves > Psittaciformes > Psittacidae > Forpus > Forpus xanthops. The sequence continues at coordinate 6,509 of JASSUY010051790.1, read as the reverse complement.
CAGGATTATAAACAGCTGACAAACATACTAAGAACCAGAGCTTCTTTGGTACCAGCCCAGTCTTCACCTTAAGCAAGAAGGAGCCAATTTCTTCATTGGGGCAGTAAGTTTTGCAACTTTTGCTTTATTTTCCTTATCTGTTGTTGCCATTATTTTATTCTGATGAACAAGGGTTAAGAAACACACTAAAACATACAAAATTTATTGAGCTGTTGAAAATTAGAAGCCCATCAAGCTGATTGAAACAGTCAAATCCAAGTGATGGGAACCTGTCACCATGGAGCCCAGATCTTATTGAGAATGTCTGCACTAAAAGCAGCCTATGACTTCTATGATAGTCTAGGAAGAATAGAGAGATTATTCTGCAGCCAAAACCTGGAAAGGGTAATGTTTTGCTATGATGGTGTTGAGAGGTTGTACCACAGTGATATGATATTGCCCTTGGGGAAGTTCCCAGCAGAAAAGGAAAGGTGACAACAAATGACAAGAGAGCATCTGTATGGTTGAATTCTCCGTAGGAAAATAGTATAGCTGCTAAAGCAAAGTACACATAACTAGATTTTACTGACTTATTATAGTCTACTGCAGGAGGTTAAACTTTGAAACAGTATTAGACTAGGCTATCTGCTTTCCCTCTATACTTTCTATAGAGCTGTACAGTGTAATGATAAGCCAGAGAAAGGTGTTGTTTTCTTTTGATTGTCCTTATTTGTAATGCAAAAAGACAAGCCTTATTTTTATTCTTCGTGGTGCTGTTCAGTAATGCCTGTTTTAAAAGGGCTAGCAATAAATCGACAGAGTCACTGCAGATTTCCATCTCAGTGCTCTACCTCTGCCTTGATCAGTTCTTCTCATACCTGTGTAAGAGGAGTTGCTGTTTGTCCTTTATTGCTGCTTTAGTACATAGGTATCAGTGAGGAAATTCATTACTAACCATGAACAGGAATACTTGTCTTATTTCAGGTTTGTTTCTTATCTGGTTATTTATGATCAGTGTTTAATTTTTTTTTTCTTAATTGATGCACTTGTAATACCAGGAAAATTCATGTGGACCCCTTCCCCTTTTGATAAACCAGGAACAAAGAAGCAAAGTTACTAAATATGCACAGTGTCACAGTTGTTAAGCATGTGGTTTTAATTAAGTTTTAACTAATTCCCTTTATCTTGTCATAGTAATTACGATTGTACAAGTCATGTCACATTAATATGTGAAAGCAGCACTTTGCCATGGCTGGTCAATGAACAAAGCCTCTATGACCTGCCTTGTTAAATTAAACCAGAGAGACTGATCAGCTTGTATTTTGCTACCTTCTTTGATAAATTATGTTAAAGATGAAGAAAAGTGCTAAAGGGCCAATACACAATTGTGCTAAATATTGCTGAACTACAGCAGCAAACAAAATGAGAGATTTTGCAGACTTTTAAAAGGCCCTGGGCTTTGATAATGTAAAATAAAATGACATGAAGCAATGAAGTAGCTTAAGTGAATTCCTAATGCTTGAACAAATCTAAACTTTATCCCTTTTTTGTATGATAAAGTTGGATAGAGTTCCAACTAATTTTTTCATCGTCTGTTTAAGCAGAAAATCATAGTACGTTAGCTACTCCTAATTACCAAATCAACCAGATACTGAGAAGAGCAAGTGTGGTGTAGTCTTCTCAGCCATTAGTAGGGTATATATGGTCTGCTCCATTTGGAGAAAGTTACCATCATAGGAAAGTGGTTTGAAATGAGTAGTATACTATAGATTTGTGTTGTAGCTCACTTTGCAGTAAATTTCCTACATAGACAAGTGCTATCCACAACCTCATAGCTTAGCTAAGTCATCTTGAGTTTTGGCTTCTGTGCTGACATATGTTTGAACTTCACCACAATAGCAGTTCATCTCTTCCTTACAATGTGAAGTCATGCTCATAAAAGCCAGGAAAGGAATGAATACATAACCTTGTGTCAAATTCTTCATGGGGATGGTCTGCTTCATCCCCTCACCCCCCACCTTCCATACACACTTTGAAGGAGAAAAATTAAAATGCCATCTTTCTTTTTTTATGCTATGCCAATAGTTACTGGAGGGGTCCCTCACACCCCTTCTGACTTCTGTCAATCCTTATCTTTTTAAGTAATTTTTCATTATAAATAACTGTAGTTCTTCTGCTGTTTTAGCATGAAGCTGCTGTAGGGACAATTTTTGAAGACTCCTGGCTGAATTCTTAGCTGAGGTCCATGGCCTTTTCATAGCAGAGACTTTAATCAGTTTTGAAATTCAGCCCTCTGTTCCATGAGGAATATGCTGAGTAATAACAGCATATCATTGTCACAACAGCTTGCAGGCAGATTCAGAGAGGCAGCCCTGTTTTCTTTTCACATATCTGCATGTATTTCTTTCCAATAACTTGGGACCCAAAGGGACCAAAAAAACAACATTTTTCCTTTCCAAAGACATGGAGGAAAAGGGTATGCTTCAGGTCCTGTATCTCTGTGAACAATCACTGGTGGATGGTATTTTTCAAAAAGAGAAGATCGACTGTGTAGGAAATTACAATGTGACTCCATCTTGCTACATACGAATTTTAATGTTGTGTACTTATAGTAAAAGCATTGCAGGCAAAGATGGGTGGCCTGACTTTAGAAAGTAAATAACCAGGAAAATGAGAACTAAGAATAAAAGGCTTACTTAGGAGTCTGGAAAAGAGGTTGGAGGTAGTTACCTGTTTGTCCACACCAATATTAGGAAGGTGCCTCTGACATGCCACTAAAGTGAAACAGAACAGCCAGCAGTGTGTTCAGGAGTTGCAAGATCATTTCATTACAAAACATACAAAGACCATAGAATTCAATGGAGGAAAATACAATAATTTGGAGACACTTCTGTTAAGCTTTTCAAGTACACTGAGAAAACAAGTGACTGATGTGAACTTCTGCAAAGTTCCACTTTCTAACTGCTTCAGTCAGCACTTCCTAAAGCATAAGATACCTTTCAGCTGCAAAATAGGCACCAAGGTCTGATCTAGAAAATTTGTTTCAATAAATTGGTAATACAGGAAAGTAAGCTTACACTTACTTTGACAGGAGACTTATTTTACCATCATGCGTCTGTTGGGGCATGGGCCTATTTTAAAAAGTGTTTAATCAGAAAATATTTAATCAGAGTCCTGTATTTCCTGTGTAGCTCATTTAGGAGTTAAATGGCCCAAGGGCAAATTTTGCAACGGTCAACAGAACAACTGGATATTTTTGGTGAATTAACTCGGGAGAATTTAGAAAGCTCTGAATTCTGACACTTTCTACTGAAACTAACTATAATCATAGCTTTTTATGAAGGTTTCAAAATAATATACATAAATATCATCCTCCATCTCTCAGACTTGCTCTCTACCTTTATATTCCCAACTAGCAAGACGTAGCAAACTTGCATACTTATTGATGTAGCTGTTTATTGCTCCACAATCTGCAAACAGGAAGCACCTGGGAGATTAAATCTCAGAGTGGGTTGTTAAAAGGGCAAGAAATATGAGAACCTGACAACTTAGAAGGCAGAAGGTGAGTGGTGGTATACTGAGGCCATATAAAGCATTGGAATTATAAATCAAGGTAGTGATCGGCAGGTTTCTTGCTTGGATATAGGGGAGTGATGAAAATTAGTGAAAAGTAGAGATTCAGAAAATGTGATTTAGAAATGCCTCTGCTTGTGAAAAGGAAAGGCTTGACTACATCCTGGATGTGTCTGAGAATGCATCTTCTAAACTTTCATAAGTCAAACTTCTGTTGGTTTTATACTTGCTTATTGTTAATTGGGATGAAAAAATATGGAAGCAGCTTTTTGATCTTCAGATAATTATTTCCTACTAATTATTGAAATGTGAAGGTTTGTGGTTAGAATGTGACACCCTTTGGCTGTTGGAAAAAGTATATTTTAGGAGAGTTTTCAAATACACCCATATAACAGGATTTATTTTCTTTTTTAGGCTTGAGTTTTTAAGCGAGTAGGCTTTTTAAGTGTGTTTCCGCTTGCTTTCTATTAAAGAAAGATTTTTCACCAGCTGACCCTGCATTAATCTAAGCAATGAAAGACTTTAATCAGATGCTGCAACGTGCCCATTTCCTGCAGGCTTCTAACAGGAATTGAAACCTGCTGGAAACAGAGGCTGATTTTCTTGGTAAGATTTTGTTCAAAGTGAGCAGAAGATTTCAGGAGTGGCACCTTGTATTCCTGTGCAGGAACTGAACTCCTATTTCACTAGAGCCAAAAACAATGCAGAAACACAAACTGCAATCAAAGGTTAAGGAATTAAAGCCTGACAATAGAAAGGGAGATAAGGACAGGTAGTACTGCAGGCCTGATGGACCCTCCTCTTCAGAATCAGGTGCCTTTTACTTCATACATTCCTACCTGCTTGCAGAGCTTGGCAATGTAGACTGTCTGCAGTGAAAGTTGCTCCAGCTTTCCCTGCTTCCACCTAGACAGCCAAAACAGGCTGTTTGCCATAATATTAATCTTGTTTCCATCACAGAGCAACTAACACTTAGTCTTACCTGCTCCCAAAGTAATGATTCAATTAATCATCTGAATCCACAAAAGAACCCAAAGTCATCTCTAAAAGTTAGAGAATCTGAATTTTGAATAGTCTACTTTCCAATCGATATTATTTTCATGATAGTTAACATTCTCTACCCACCCTCCATAAAATCAGTGAATGTATTTCTTTGTAATATATTAAAAGGAAAAAAAGCCCAACCTGTACTTTGAAGGATTTTATGTGCTAGTGGCATTATAAGATATTTTTTTTCCTTTGGAAGAAGAAAACTAGTATGCAGTTTCCCAACATTAGCTCTATCCCAGTGCATTTCACTGGTCCTCAAAATGGAAAATATTTGTATTCCCAGCCCCCCACTTGGAGTAATATTTGTTGAATAACACCACCCTACCCCTCCAGAACAACAGCAGACACAAAACACCCCTCCCCAAACCCCTCAGATTTTACAGCTTGGAGATTAGGACACATAAAATGCACATCATTGAGTCTAGCCAGTGTGAGACAAAAAATGGTGGAACCAAGAGTAAGAGATTCACAAAGAGCACTTTTGTCTGTAAATTTAGTGGAAGGGAAATAGCAATAGCAATGTTCTAATTGCAAGATACTCCTTTTAATTTGCAAGTGCTAGCACTGGAGCTGGTCGAAGTCTATCCTAGAAAAAGCCCCTCCTTGCATGTCCTGCTTACTCAGCTTAGTGCAGCAGCTGTTCCAATAAGCAATTTGATGTTTAGCACCTGAGAATTTGCTCCCTCCTTCAGCCAGGATTGCAAGCTCAACAAAATGTATAAAAGCATGAAGTTTCATAACTCCTTCTCCCTAATGCAATAGCCATAGAAAATCTGGGTTATAGTGCCTTCATTAGCTTTTTAGTAAGATTAGTTTTTTATATTTTGAGGTTTTCCTTTTCTTCTCAACACAATGAAATCTCCTGTGTGTCCTAAAGGAAGTCTTTAGGAGAAAATAAAGGGATGGGGGAGGAGGGACAGGGGGCTTTGATTCCACCCAAAACTACCATTTAGATGCCAGCACCTGTAATGTATTCAGAATGCAGAGCTACTTTAGCCACTCCAGCCAGTTGGCTTTATTCGAAGCTTGGCTCAGATGCCTCTATAAAAATGCCTGTAGCATGGGGAATAAACAAGAGGAATTAAAGATGTGTACACATCTATGGGGATATGATATCATTGGTATAACTGAAATATGGTGAGATGGATCCTATGACTGGAGTGTTGGAGTGGAAAGTTATAGGCTTTTAAGGAAAGACAGGCTGAGCAGATGAGGGGGGTGTAGCTATTTATGTTAATGATAGGCTAGAGAGTATGGAACTCTGCCTGAGGACGGGTGATAAGCAAACAGAAAGCCTGTGACTCAGTGTCAAAAGGAGAAAGCAATAGAGGACATTACTTTGGGGGTCTGCTACAGGCCACCAGATCAGGACGACAGTGTGGATGAAGCCCTCTATAGACAGATAAGGAGCAGCTTTGCACTTTCAGGCCCTTGTTCTCATGGGGACTTCAACCACCCCAGTATCTGTTGGAGGGACGGTACCACCTGGCACAAGCAATCCATGAGGTTCCTTGATTGTGTGGAAGACAGCTTCCTGTTGTAAGTGACAGAAGAGCTGAAAAGGAGAGGGGACATGCTTGACCTTTTGCTCACCCAGCAGGGAAGAGCTGTTTGGGAATGTGGTGCCCCAGGGAAGTCTTGGCTGCAGTGATCATAAGATGGTGGAGTCCAGGAGCCCCAGGGCAATGAGAAGGGTGTGTGGCAAGCTCAGTGGCTTTGACTTTCCGACAGTGTGTTCTTGCAGCCCAGAAAGTTAACGGTATCCTGGGCTGCATCAAAAGCAGCATGACCAGCAGGTCGAGGGAGGTGATCCTGCCCCTCTACTCTGCGCTTGTGAGACCTCACTTGGAGTATTGTGTGCAGTTCTGGTGTCCTCAACATCAAAAGGACATGGAACTGTTGGAACA
>JASSUY010051782.1:0-18217 GCA_032466535.1 Forpus xanthops | reverse complement strand
CTGACAGCGCGCACAGGCGGCGGCGCGGCTGGCGCTGAGGCGGGAACGCGCGAGGGGAAGCCGTGACGGGAGGGTGGGGACGGCGCTGCCGGAGGCACGCTCCGGTACCGCACTCACCGCCTCAGCCCCGACCACCGCCGGCTGCCCTGCTCCGGGCCCCGCGCCCTGCCCTCCGCCCACGCCTGCCGGGCCGGCGAGCAGCCGCTGGCCAATAGTGTCCCAGAACGGCTTTGATAGACATGGCTTGTGACCAGTAGGAACACAGATAAAGGGAAGGAGCGCTGGGAGCCCCGCCCCTTCTCCCTATTAGCTGTAAGGTAAAGCAATGCAATCATCAAGCCAGCCGGGATGAGTGGCAGTACAACTGACCAATAAGAAGGCTGGACGTGTTTGATTGGTGCAAAGCCCGCTATGGTTCCGCCTCCCCGACACCGCCTGGCTTCCGCCCTTCCCTGCCATGTGCGCATGTGTAGAGGCGGCCTGGTGCCGCGCTCCGTGTGCGCCGCTGAAATGTGTCCGGCTACCCGCCTTAGGATCCGGGGCGCGCTCGGCTGTGGCCCTGCTGTCCCCGGCCAACGAAGTTAGCGGTGTTCATGCGTGCTTCGGAGCGACCCGGAGCCGCAGCTGAGGTAACGCCGCGGAACGTTTAATGCTCCCTTTGGGCGCCGCTCTGGTAGGCGATCCTCCGCGGAACCTCTTGCGTGTGGCCGTGGGGCTCTGAAGGGAGCGGGGAGAGGGGCGGGAAAGGGCGGTGCGTGTCGTTACCTCAGGTGGGGCCATGGCGGCGGCTGTCGCTTTTCTTCCCCGCTGCGCCTTGCGGCCGCTGGGGTAATGTGCGGTCCTTCTTCTTCCAGGTATTGCTGCTGCGACAAAGGAGAGCATGGGTCCGGCGGATTTGGCGCAGAAGATTAGTGTTAGCGCTGAGAGCCCCCGCGGTAGCGAGAGGAACGGCTCCGGCTCCGCCCTGGCGGGCGCTGAGAAAGCACCCCCCGGCAGCTGGAGGCAGAAGTGTGCGGCCTATGTGCTGGCGCTTAGACCGTGGAGCTTTAGTGCTTCCCTTACCCCTGTGGCTCTCGGCAGCGCTCTGGCGTACCGGGCTGAGGGAGCGCTGGACCCTGGGCTGTTGGTGGGAAGCGCTGTGACTGTCTTGGCTGTGCACGGAGCCGGCAACCTGGTGAATACCTACTACGACTTCTCCAAAGGTATCGATCACAAGAAGAGCGATGACAGGACTTTGGTGGATCAGATTTTGGAGCCTCAGGACGTAGTCCGGTTTGGAGTGTTCCTTTATACTGTGGGCTGTATCTGTGCTGCTGGGCTCTATACTGTCTCAACACTCAAACTGGAGCACCTGGCCCTGGTTTACTTCGGAGGACTTTCCAGCTCCTTCCTTTACACTGGAGGTAAGCACTATATCCTGTTTGCTGTAAATCTGAGCTTAAATGTGACAGAAGATGTTGACTTCTCAAAGGTTTCTAGAAGACACAAGTGATGTATCTAGTTAACTGCCCTGGAAATATTTGATGGTGTTTACTGGAATCCTCATACATGAACTTCTTTGCCTTTGGTTGCTGTGGGAAGGTGCACACTAAGTTCTTCAATTGGAAAGTGGTATTGAGACATTATTTACATACATAACTGTAGATGCTCATCAGAACCATTGCTGCAACTTTTCACGATGTATACCTCATCTCTCTCAGCAGTGCAGCTCACTGCACGTTTTCTTTTCCATTGGTGGAATCTGTTATTTGTTTTGGAATGTTTTGTTGTTCTCTAGATGGAGCCTCATTGTGAATGTCAAGCAATTTGTGTTTGTTCTCAGTAAGAGAAGGCTTCTTTTAGTGACTACTGAGAAGGAAAAGGAAACCTTGGTTTCAAACTGAGTCAAGCTTTCAGACAATTATGTTAGTTTCCTTGAAAGAATCTTGTCAGTTTTGCATTTCGTTATGAGCATTTTATATATTTATTCAGGGTCAGGTTTTAGTATGGTCACATTAAAGAGTACCTTATTTCTACAGATTTCTGCAGAAATAAGTACTTCTGGATGTAAAGATGGATATTAGAGCCTGGCCCTTAGTTTCCATTACATTGTTTGAATGAAGAAATTGAGAAACTGAGTTTCCTTGATTATGTTTGGAAAAAAGAGATAATGTCCTTTTTGGATGTAGCTACATGTGTGTTGGTTTTACAATACTTCTGTGGAAAGGGCTCATTTGTTGTATTGTCCTTTCTCTTCTGTCATTTCGGTTGTTTGATGATGCTTCATTTTATTCTTGTGTCTTGCCACAGGAATTGGATTTAAATATGTTGCACTTGGAGACGTGGTGATCCTGATCACCTTTGGGCCCTTGGCTGTCATGTTTGCCCATGCTGTGCAAGTTGGTTATCTGTCTGTCTCGCCACTGCTCTACGCTATCCCACTAGCGCTCAGTACTGAGGCCATCCTGCACAGCAACAACACACGGGACATGGAGTCTGACCAGCAGGCGGGTATTGTCACCCTGGCTATCCTCATCGGTCCTGCCTTCTCCTATGTTCTCTACACTGTGCTGCTCTTCTTGCCCTACCTGATTTTCTGTGTGCTGGCCACACGCTATACCATCAGCATGGCGTTGCCACTCCTTACCATCCCGATGGCATTTTCACTGGAAAGGCAGTTTCGGAGTCAAAACTTCAACAAAATCCCTCAGCGGACAGCCAAACTCAATCTCCTCCTGGGGCTTTTCTATGTTTTTGGTATTACACTAGCACCAGCTGGTGCTCTGCCCAAACTGTAATGGGAGCTGCAGGCCTCACAATTCAGTATTAATGCTCACTAGTGGTGGTTGATGTGGGTAGATGACCTGTTACGGACAGTGGGAAGAATGGAGAGACTGTTTTGAGCTGTTGATTGTCTGTGAATTCTATAATTGCTGGTCTTGGATAGCTTGTACAGCAGACTTTAAAAGGGGGGCTTATCAATCCTTCAGGAGTGAACTGTGCAGCTTTCAGGGGAGCAAGGTGATGTGAAGACAAGGAAACTGTTAAAGAGCCTCATCCTTCTGCCACTGAATTCTTTTACTGTTGACTCAAAGAAAGTAAGATTGAGCCTCCAATGTAATCTGTGTTCCCTTCACAAGCACGGTGATAGCTTATGTGACTCCTTTTCTTACCAAGGTCAAGGAGTCCAGTGGCTCCTGTGTGGTAAACAGAAAACACTGCCAAATGTATAGCATCACAACAACATAGGTGCTATTACTTCCCTCCCTTCTGGGCATAGTTGATCTTCATCTGTTGTATACTTTAATTTTTGTTGTTTTCTATTTTTTTTTTCTCCTAGCCAAATTTTGAGCCTTTGCTTCCAAGCCCCTGAAATGTAGCAGGCACTTACTCATTAACTCTTGTTCCTGCTTGGTCCTTACAGTCTAGACATTTCAAAGTTGCATATCTCTGTGGGATGTTGGTGCTAAAATGGAGCACATACTTCAAGCCAAACCCAGTAAATTTATATTCTGCTACAAAAGCTGAAGCTGTAACTGTAAATGAGGCACCTGAAAAGCCCTCAGTGCACAGAAAACCAAGCATTTCCATTTTTGCATTTGCTTAGAATTTACTTTCTGAAATGACAGTTTTGGAGTTAAGGGGGAGCTGACAGAGCAGCAGATTTCTCTGGATGTGGGTTGATATGGATATTGATATGTTGATATGGATACAGGAAGAACAAATTCTCAGTTTCAACAAAGTAATAATTTTTTTCAATTGTCATCCTCTGTTTATTTAGAGGCCCTGTGAAATTACCTTGCTGTAAGAAGGCCCCTTGAGCAAAGGGGAAAGATGCAGGGTTAGAAAAAAGAAATCAGGATTGTCACATTGGCTCTGCCTTAAAATTGGGACTGGAAACAGGAAGAAAGAGTTTTTGTTAAGTTTTTTTTCCTGATAGAGTCCAGAGTTTGTGACTGAAACACATTTCAATGTTAAGTTTGCTCTCAAGTGAAGTTCCCCACCTCTTTTTTCCTCTGTACACCTTATGGTGGCGTTTTGTTTTCTCCTGCAGATCTTGCCACTTGATGTTCATGTGGCTATTTGGAGAACTGATTGTTTCAGCAATTATGTAGCAGTGTGAAAAACATGCCAAACACACTGGGAAAGAAGTGTGACTTGCAGTGCAAAGATGAATTAAATCTATGCCACATTGCTCAGTTTCAACTGAATTCCCTGCTGTCTTGAAGAAAAAGTACTTGTTTCCTCTATGCAGGGTTTTGGTGAAAAGTTTGTTTGCAGGAGTTGTGTAAAGCTTTAGAGGAATTGGGTGTTGAACTAAAGCTGCTGGTGCCTGGGTTACAAACTTGCTTTTGAACCAAGTGAGAGTGTGCTAAGCAGTATATGAAGGGCATTTAAACATGAGCAATAAGCTAGCATAGGGTTATCCTACCTCTAACATAACTTTTGCCCTTGTATGTTCATTTGAGCACTGCATTAGTGGGTTGTATTGACAGTAGTAGGGACGAGTTGATGGTACAAGGTTACATGGTACAGCTATTGAAGTGACTGTTTTCATGGCTTTGTGTTATCCTGTGTCACCCAGCTGTTGGTTTGTTGCTTTACAGCTGTGCTGTGGTCAAGGGGAAAGATTCTTTCCAGGTGTATTTTGAACCACAGTTTCATCTTTTATTAAAATCAGGCAGATGATCTCTCTGGTCTGACTGGAGAATCTGAATTCAGCAAGTATGTGCTCTTTTCTGCAGCGAAATACTTTTCTAGAGGAGAAGTTCAGCACTGCTGGATGGAGATCTGTCCAAGTGGTTCTGGAAACTTGTCAAATCAGATATACACAACGTAGTACGTGCTGTTACTACTTCGTGAGCCTATGGAGTAAAGAAGAGCCTGGCTCTGGTGCACACTTTATTTTGCTGTAAAGCAAAAGCTTTTCTAGGGATATGGACTGGGCCGATGGATCTGTTACCCTTGCAATTGCAGGTATGTGGATGTATTAGGTTAATCCCAGCATGGCTTTGTTGCTACCCTTTGTAGCAGCTATGTGCTTTATTTCATTATAGCTTGGGATTGTATAGCTGAAAGACTGAATAGCTACTTTTTTTCCTACTCCTTTTACATAAACTAGAGTACTCAAGCTAAATTCCTTAAAGGAGCTAATATTTGGCTTGTGTCTTTGATAACAGTAATTGTAACAGTGGAAAGATCTTAGGATATAATCTTTGGTGGAGTAATGTGTTAACTCTAATTGCATCCAGGCTACCCTTTACCACAAGGGAGTAGCCCCGTGATTAGGATGTCTGCTTACTGCTGGAGAGGACCAGTGCTTTTTGTTAGAGATGAAGGAAGAGCTCACTAGTACGTGTATGTGTTTGTGGAACACTTGTCAAGGTGGGGATTCAAAGCATTCTAATAGTAAGAACAAGGTAGAAATTCAGTAATTCCTTGCTATCAGATGCTGATTGTCTCCAATTCCCTGTCTGTGAAAAACAGTATCATTCCAGGTTCTTAAGGATATTAATAGCACATTCTTCACCATGGCTTTCAAGAAGTCATTTAACTTCTGTGTGTCTCAGAAAACAGCTAATTTTTGCCTACCTCACAGGGATGCTGAGTTAACATCATAGAGAGCTTTGAAAGTAAGAAGTGCTTTATCTCTGTGTATACTTTTCAAAAAGCATGTTTAGTACTAGAAAACTTGTTAAGTGTGAACTAACCTAACAGTGACTTAACCAGTGTAAGTACACCAAAATAATCTCCTCATAGACCCTGAGTGGCAAGAGAGGTTCCTTTTATAGGTTTGTTTTGTGGTGAGGGGGCTAGGTCTCTGCCCCTCTGTCTCATGCTACCTTCCTTCACTATAAACTTCTTAAACTTCTTTCAGATCTCTCTTGATGAGCTGTATTGCATTGTGATGAATCTACACTGGTAGATGAACAGATCTGTAGCCTTTCTGTTAATACATCCTAAAGCACCTCCTGGCCTTTCTTCTTCAATAAAGTCTCCAAATGTTATTCTGTTAATTATGCTGTGTGAATTATTTTATATCCCTCCATTGTACATATATTAAAGCATCTTCCTGGAAGGAGGAGGGTCTTTGTGTGCTGTGTGTTTAAGTGCATGGAAGATCATACTGTTTTTGTGTTAAGTCCTCTTTTGAGTTGCACAGTCCGGTCCTTCAATATCATTGGATAAAATGTTCAGTAGCAGGGATTATCTCATACTAATGGCAGATTTCAGAGTGATTTCAATGTTTTCATCAGTGAGGAGAATTTTGAGAAATGGTGTTCAGCATTTGTAAGGAGGTTTCAGGTAAACTTTAAAGCTTTTTTAATAAAGATGGACCTTTTTCCTGACCTATGTGCTCTGCCATTCTTCCAGTGCCATGATCTCTGCTCCTGATCTGCCGTGATCTCTGCTCCTGATTTGCAATGATCTTATTGCACCAGACTGTGACAGTATAATGCCTTCCCATGTGTGTCATAAATTAGGCTAAAGCATGTTTTGAAATTTCCCTCTCTCGGTTACTGGTGTTTGCTATACAAATGCATGTACAGTTAGCTTCAGGAGACTAAAGGAAACTTCTCTTATATGCTTTGTCTCACATTGTTTTTCATATGTGGTTCAAGTGGTTTGCACAGTCTAGAGAGATGTCTTGGCTGTGCCACCTCTGTTTGTGTTGCACATAGCTGAAAACAAAGATAATTTGATGAGTGTGATTTCAGGTTTTGCTTCTACTTTAAAATCCATCTGAGTCGGAGAGAATGAAAGAGTTCCTGCAGTAAAGTTTAGTGACTATATACCATTATGGAGCTAATGCTTTCACTTGCAAAGCTATCTTGCTGTCATTTTCCACTTTAAGTGATTTCCTGTTTGGACTTTCTGTGGTTATGACAACTAGGCCTGGGAAGTATATGTCTTCCTTTCTGAGGTGCAGAACATGTCCTGAGGCCATAGCACTTGGAGATAATTTTAGAGGTTTAAATACATAGTACTGTGGCATCTAGATACGCATGGGTTGTGCTTGAGGATCCTCCAAAAGAAACTGTGGAAACCAGCCTGCAGATTAACTTCTTTAGCAAGACTGTGTTGGGTATTTTGTTATGACTGTAATTGTTCTGCACTTTGCTCTTAAAACGCATTTTAATGCTTTGTCCTGTTACAGGTAGAGTCTGTTAGTAGTCAGTTTAAACTCATTTTAAAGAATCTGGACCTATAATACAAAATGTGTAGAGATTTGCAATTGAACACCTTTTTGTGTAGTGCCTGTGTAGGTGTAGGCTGTAATTCCGATTGTCTGCAGATGGCAGCATTGCTCTTCACTGTTGCAGCCCCCTCTAATACCTGTGCCCTAGGCTGAGACATCCTCTGCCAGGCAGATAGAGCCACTGCAGAGCCCCAGAACAGCCCACTGTCTAAAAAACCTGATTCACCATGAGAATGGACCATGAGCCATATTCTGGTCTTGCTGCTTCCCCACTGTTCTATGAGGCTGATCCACAGTCCTTTTGCTTTTTGAGTGGCAGAATGCTTTTATATAGCAGACTATTGTTATTGGAGGAGGAAGGAAAGGTGTCTCTTCTTGCACTATGGTTTTAGTGGGTGCCCAGGCTCAAGTCACTTCATTGTTCAGCACATCTGTCTTATTTGGGGGGGTGATTTTTTACAGCCATTGGGTCAAAAATTTTCCAGATAACGGAGAAGGAGACTTTCCAAATATGTACTTAAAGCTCCCTCGTTTTTTGTCTTTACAGGAATTCATGTTGGCTTTATTTGCATGATTTTTGTAGTGCCTGTCTGATTGTACCTTATGTGGTCTCTGGTGTAAGCAAATTTGGAAGGTGGATGGCTGCAGATGAATTTCTGATATGTAGATTATGTCTGGACAGATGCTTCTGGCCCAGACAGGTAATGCAGGAGTAGGCATTTGAAGAAAGCTAAATGGCTTTATCTTACATTTTTACAGCCTTTGCTGATGGCTTAGTAGGCTTATTCTGGGCAGATGCTGAGTGCTGAGCTTTAAAAGAATGTGTCTAAGCTGTGCATACTGGGTTGTACACTCGTGGGGAAAAAATGCTATGTCTGCACGCTCTATGAGATGTACTTCTGTTCAGTCAATTGCTTTTAACACATCTTGAATCACTGGTGGAAAATCTTAATAATTTCATAGTGGTTTCAGGAGCTTGGACTACATTCTTCCAATTTCTTGGGTGAGTAGACTCAGTCACTGGTGCTTAATCAAGTAAGAGTATGTAAGAGTTCTCCTTTCCAGTCTGGTACCTTAATAACTAGGCTTTTCCCTTCACATTCCTGTTTGTCTTCTAGGTCAGTGGTAGATATTATTTTAATAATCTTTCATTGTTTTAGACCTTTATACTGAAGTTTTGTGCCTGCTCAATTAAGTATTTCAGAAATTAAATGCTGCTCTGACTTCTTAAAGCTATTTTTCAGTTGAAGGTGGAGCTAAATATCTAACCAAGAGCTAAAATCTATAGCTCCCAGAGCTGCTAAAAAAAATCTTCAACTTCAATAAAACCCAGCGCAGCAGCTTATTGCAGCCGTATGTCTAAAGGAAACAGGCCCAGCACTGGACAGAGTAATGCCTATGCTTTACTGCCTAAAATAAAGGGTTTTGCTCTTCTGTATAACTCAGTGTAAGACCCCAAATGAATATGTTTGTCAACTTTTCTTTTATACCCTCTGATGTTAATCCTTAGCACTTATTCTTTCTGTATAGTTGCCTTTCTGTATAGGTATATTACAGGAAAGCCCTTGTTCTAACCTGTGGAGGCATAAGACAGGGAACCAGTTTCTGGTTACAGATGAAATCATTTATTTCACATCTCAAATCCCTTTTATAGTCTACTAAGTGCTAAGCAGTAACTTTCCACTCTCTCACTCCCTTGTCATCCTGATTTAGCAAACCTACTAAGGTTTACAAATATTCACATTGTTTGGTCTGTCTTTGAGCTGCACATCCTGCTTTATCTTGCAAACTGTTTTGCTACCGATCTTTACCTTTCATTGTTGCCTTTGCAGTTCGCAAGGCTTAGGCTGGGCCAGGGCAATAGCACCTGGCGTTCTCTTTGCTGTACCCAGGTCTTAAGCCTGAATCCATTGTGTTAACTTTTTCTATCCCTTCACACACATCTCTCCCTTTTTTTTTTTTTTTTTTTACTAAAAGACAGCTTTTATAGATTTATGTTCTACTTTTGCCAAAGTTCCTGTATTCTCCATTAGCTATTGTAGCAAACAAGGCACACTGATTAGGATATCTAAAAAGACCAACAAAATGATTAATCCAAACAAGGCACATCGATTACGATACCTAAAAAGACCGACAAAATGATTAAGATAAAATAAAGCCATCCTGTAATGCTGAAGCCAGAAAACACTTTGTTCAACCAATTCAGTCCCTCATCTTCCTGAAGGTGTGCTGTCCTTGTTCCTAAGTCCGGAATGCTTTTATGGATGATCTGGTAAGTTTGTGCAGCACATACCATCAAAATCTTCACACCCATGGCCTGAGCTAACAATAAAAATCAACAGTTGTTCTGTTCTATAGTGAGGTGTGCCTCATGGGATTATCTAAAAGTAGCTCTGTTGTCCAGTTGTACCCTTTCTGGGCTTAAATGTTCCCAGTCTAAGTTTGATGGCTTTATAATGGAAAATAACTGAAGTGCTTGAAGGTAATTGACATAATTTTAGGTCCTTACACCTTGGCACAAATGTATAAGAAAAACAATAGGAAGACAGGACCTGGGGATGGGGAGTATCTGGGTCTAGCAGATGTCCAGGATGGACACAGTTAAACTAACTGATAAGAAGAAGGACAGGATGATTGCTATGTCTGTAATGTTAATTAAGCTGGTGCTTCAAAGATTGCCAGCAGTGATGAAGATTGTTGGAAGAAGTAAACGACTCTCAAATGCCACCATCACATTTTGTATGTATGCGGGAAACTGTGGAAAATGATGTAATACATGTGTAGCCTCATGAGTATGTATGTATGCCCAAGTGACTATATAAGGATGGCCTGTGTGGCAATCCTGTGATGCACGTTATAGGAGGAGCTTTCCCCCATGTCTTCTGGGCTGCAATAAAGAATACCTGCTTGTCAACCTGAAAACTTTGTTGGCGAGTTTGTTCCTGGAGTTTTCTCTGAATCAACACACTGAGTGATAGATGTGTCATGTGTCAGGGAGCAAGGAAAGTAGTGAGAACCTTGCTAAAACACAGGGTCTAGCACGCTGCTCCAAGAGCTTGAAAGTGAGGAGAGCTTAGCAACAGGAGACGTGTTTGGGGTCTGTCTCCTGTATTTGGCACGTTTCGGCTTTCAGATGTCTTGTCCTAGACTAGACAGTACTAGGCAGCTCTGCTGCTCTGCTGGTGGTTTTAGGTGTTCATTATAGTGGGAGATCCCAGCATCTGCTCTTTGGTTTATGCTAGTCAGTGGCCAGTTTGTTAACTGAGGAATGCTGAATAGCATTTTTAATAAAGCAATAGCAATTTTAATAAAGGCAGTTTTTAATAGACTCTTCTTTCCTCCTCCTCTTCTAGGGCAGAATGGAAAGTTCTTGTAGGGAGTGGTTCGATTTGTGTGGGAAACAGTGCCTTATCATTGATTTAGCACGAGTATAAAGATGGCGCATGTTTTTAGTGTTCCATTAAGCAAGGAACTAGCCTGCTCCATGAATCAGCTGCCTTACTAGTGGAAAGGGAATAAACAGAATGCCTGTTGCATATAAGGGACAAATTCAGGCAATTTACATCTCATGCAGTGTTTGCAAATCAGGCTGTGAAATGTTAACGCACTGTGGGAAATAGGCAGTTTCTTAGACTTTGACCTCATGGAAAGAGGGTCCAATAAACCATCTTCTCAGTCTTGTTAGCCATTGTCCCAGGGGTTGATGAAATTACTTCAGATAGATTATAAATTACTGTTATGTAGCATAATGCCACAGTTGAGCCATATTTTAACCTGTGGGGGATAGGTCTACTGCTGTAGAAACCTTAGCTCTGGTCAACATAAATAAAGGAAAGGTTGGGAATAACATGCTAGAGATTCATGTGCTTTTACTTTTGTGTGTTTCTAGAGCTCCATAAAGCCTTAAAAGAATACTTGGTCCCATGTCATACCATTTTTCATTTGGTGTTTTTCTTTCTTAGATTAGTTCTTACGTGGAAGTTAGTTAGCCACCCAGGAACACAAGGCTTCCTCCCCAGGGATGTGCTGCAGGCTTTCTGTAAAGTTTCTTTCTGCGTGAATCTCCTGCAGCATTCATGTTTCCAGAAAAAGGTGGAACAGTTGCATATGATGCAGAGAGCAGGATTAAAGGGAAAGATCAAGAGGGAGTTGGAAAGGACAGTTATATATTAATGAACTTCAGAAGATGAAATCCTGTCTGTGCCGAAAGATTTTTCTTCCTCCTCTATCCCTCCACTAGCATACAAGGCAGGAATCACATGCTGTTTTGTGAGCAACTGTGGGACAGCATGGCAAGCAGAGCTTCTTTGCCTCTGCCCTCCTTTCAACAGTGATAGCCTGATTTCTAAAATCCATATCCCAAATTGCTTAGTTTTCAAGGATTTTAATTTGTTCAAATACAAGAGAGAGGATGAACTGGGGAAGCTGAACCAAAACTACTCCAGGTTTTGTAGTGGTTCTGTCAGTGTCTCTGCGTAAGATGTGAATACACTGAAATTCAGGTGTTCTAGAGGGAAAAAAAGAGTAATCTGTTATGTATGGAATTTTAGCATTTTTCTATAGTGCTGCTTCACCCAGAGATATTCACCATCCTCACTTGTGACTGAAGAGCATGGGATTTGGAGAAGGAAGGTGTTTTGCCCCCGTGGGTGAACTTGGTATGTGCCTTCTGAGATTACAAGTATGTATTTGTTTACTGGCCTGCTCCTTGTCTTCTGCAGAACTGTATCCTGGGAAACCATAAAGTAGGGAATTGGTCTGTTCTCAGTGTATGTGTGTGTAGAGGAGTACCCAGTTCATGGCCAGAAACAGCCAAGTCCTAAATTACTCTGTCCCTTTTCTGTAGACTCTGAGTATGTAACACATGGGTACGTTCTTTGACAGAAGAGTACTGGGCTGAAGGCTGCAGAACCAACATGTTACTGCTTTCTGTGAGTTAGGAAGGGCTGATTGCATGTACATATACGAAGGTGATGCACGTTCCCATTGAGAATTAACTCATCTCCAGATGGTGAAAAAATGCATCTAAGTAATTTAGGAGCCCTGAATATCTCCTGAGGATTCAGATATAAAAAGAATAATATCAATCTCTCTAGCAAGCTAAGCCACAGGAGAAAAAAAATGTTGTTTTCAAAGGATCTGTATGCTTCTGCTGTGTGGGAGAGGATGTGTTGCATTCCAACTTGTATAAAAAGCATATTATGAAGGAAGAGTTGAAGCGAAGAAGCGTTTTCAGCATTTACTTAGCAAGGCTTTGTACTTTTTTAGGGAAAACTGAATTTGATGTAGATTCTTTCTCTTACACTCAAACCCTGTCCATCCTACTTGCTACTCTCCTGCTAACAGTTTTAGGGGGGAAATGGGAATTCTGTGAGGCCCTATCTGTGTGTGGGGAAGGGACAGGGAATAGTTTGAGTTCCAGTGAGAGAGTGAAACAAAAATGTCTGTTCTGCAATGGGAATACTGGAAATAGGCTATTCAGTTTTCATCTGCTAAATAAGAATTTCAGTAGTAAAATGGACCCAAATTGTCAGGCTTTGGTGGTCCACACAGAAATGTGGCATTTGGAACTTGCGTGGCTTTGAACAGCTTGGCTGAAATAGCAGAACAAAGCACCTTGGAGATGGGGCTGCCCTTAATGGAAAGGGCCACCATCAATTGATGCCAGTGCAGGTGTGAATATCAGAAACTGGCTCCTTTGATAGGTGGGCTGTTCACAATACTAGTACAGGCATTTGTGAAATGTGGTGGCCAAATACACCCTGTGCCCCAGTTTTTGTCCTTGATGTAAAACAAGTGGCCAAAAAAGCTTATGGTGTTCCAGGAGATGCTACTTCCCCTATTCTGGGGCAGCAGTCCACTTGAACAGGAAGGGACGTTTGGCTGCTAAGAGCTTTGAGCACTCCATGTGATACCTGTCTGTAAAAGATGCAGATGGGTGTATTATTCTATGTCCTTAGGGCAATAAGTCAGTGTGGGGTCCCTGAACTGATCAGGGATCAGCCGGGGGAGCAGCTGTTTACAGTAACAAAGCTGATGCGTGTGGGCATGGAACTGAAGGCATAAAGATGAAGGCAGTGCCTGGTGCCTGTCTAATGGCTTTGTAAGACATTTCCAGAGTCCGTTCCTGGCTGCAGTTTTACAGGTGGCAGCTGAATTAGGGATGGAAAAGAAATAGTTTCATTATCAAGTTCTTATGCTTCAATTTGTTATAAATTGTTCTGAAAGTCACTGCCAAGTGAGTGACAGTAAAGAGAGTCCCCTGGCTTGCTGCCTAGCCTATGAATTCAATTTCAATCAGAGCTCACTGTTCACATCCTGGATGGACAGAATAGTATGGATATGTGCTTGCAAGGCGGGACTGAAGTAAGCTGGAAGCCTGTGTATGGGGAACCAAGACAGGAAATAGAATAGGGCTGAGGGGATCTGGCAGACCTGGCTAGCATATGCTGGGATGTGTCAGCAATGACGCAGGGAGCTGGATAGCAGCAATCCACTGTGCCCTATGCATCACCTAATGTTAGTCCCTGTGCTTTGTCCCTAAGTGGGGCTCTGTGGTTGATGCTGCAGCTTATTTTCTTGCCCTACCAATGGGGATTTTGTGCTCACTAGAGTTCGAGGTTGGGCTATAAAAATCTGTTCCAGTCTGAAATCTGCCATAAAACTAGTTACACACAAATGTATTTACCAGGCTGCAGGGGGAAATGAGCTCACCCACTGATAAAGGCAAAAGTCTTGGTTTCTGACAGACATTTTTGTTTGGTTTATTTTCAGTATAACCTTAAAAGGTGTCCATATTTCTCTCATGCATTCTGTTAGCACACTTACTGAGAATTATTTCCAATCTGTTCTGCCAAACCACTTTAGGTACCTAGAAGGTGACATTTTGTCTGATTGTCTATGATCTTTATTCTTCTTTTGGCACCTTTCTTTAACGTCTCATTTGGAAATGAGCAATTCCTTGAGGGTGCTTTCTCTTCCAGAGACCTGTTCCTTCTCCTTATTCATTGGTGAAGTCCTTGCATGGAACATTCAGTGGTGGTTGACAGCAGTAATACTACCAAGAAGACACCAGATACAATCTGGTCTATGAACGACATGGGCCTCTGTGAAGTGATCCTTACATACCTTTGCCAGTTTTGGCTCTTAATTTAATTTAGGCCTAGATTTATCCCCATCAGTGTTGATCTCCCGATGAGATGGGGGTAGTGTGGTTGACTTGCTCTGTGTTTTGTTCCACATTTGAGAAGATGTTTTACAAGAGCTAGCTTGATTCCACTGTATTTACAAGCTCCTCTGTGCTGCAGCCAAACATTTCACAGTCCTTGACAGATTATTTGATGATTTAATATGGGTACTTTATAAAGAATAAAATACTTCCCCATCCCCCAGTGCATTTCATTGCCATAACCTTGAAGAAAGCTGACAATGTAGCAGCAATGCTACCCAGACAACATATCTTCTGAGCACTTGGTGGTGGGCTGCCAGATCTGGGCTGGAGAGGTATTTAACTGTCTCTTTTTAGACAGGAGCAGACTCTTGCATACAGAGACACCAGCATCCCTTAGAAAATGCACTTCATCATCCTTTTGTTTGTGGATGTTGAGAGCTGTTGTTTTGCAGCAGCTGGGAGAAAGGCATATCCCATTCTCTGTTCTGGTGAGAAACAAAAGATAAGCTGAACTATCAAGAGCCTGACTTACCTCTGTCTCCAACAGCTTTATTTTTCCCTGCTGTGATGATTTGCAGATTGTTACCCGACTCTTGCAGGCAATGCCAAAGCTTGCACTGGATCCTGTGCTGAAAGACTAATTGGACACCTGTCCCAGCAGAGTAAACTGGGATCACAACCTTTCAGGGATTAGGAATCCAATTACCTGGAGAAACAGCCACCAGATTGAATTATCCCTTCTAACCTCTTGTTGCTTAGTATTCTAAACCTGTGCCATCTCTCTGCACTGGAAGTTTCACAAGTCACCTAATAAAAAAGATTAGAATTATCTTTAAATAGCTTCCATAAGGATTATTATTATCTAGTGATAATTCCATCCCTGAGCCTGTCTTGAGTACTCTCTGGATCCAGATGAGCCAAGGAGAGCTTATGCCTTTAAAAGACTACACTTGCTCACAAGCCCTCCAGGGTGAAGTAGAGAGTTTGAGGTACTAACTGTGCATTTCACATGCCGAGGAGGAGACTTTCCTCTTTCCTTCCTGCTATTTTGTGTTTCACTTGTGGAACTTACCAATGCTTGACAGGACTGAGAACTATCTACAGGAACAAAACTGCAGATGGTGTTGCAGATACAGATAAAAGGCAGCTGCTTCCTTGTATTGAT
Source organism: Forpus xanthops (assembly GCA_032466535.1). Lineage (NCBI taxonomy): Eukaryota > Metazoa > Chordata > Aves > Psittaciformes > Psittacidae > Forpus > Forpus xanthops. Next base: position 2,701 of record JASSUY010051782.1, on the reverse strand, counting down.
ATTAGTGAACATCTGAATAAGCACTTGCAAAGTTTAAATTAGTATTGCATTAAGAAGTTTGCCTCCACCATTTAGAATAACAAAGGCATTCATCACTCATAACCAGCCTGTAATATCCAGAGTGAACACTTCTTTGTGCTGAGATGGATGAGAGATGATTTTGGTCTATGCATCTCCTGACTGCATATGCCAGAACAAATGCCCTCAGTAAGGGGGATTCAGAACCATTCTACTTGTTTCTCTTTACAGAAAGTGTGTGCGTCTCTGGGTTTCCTGTTTCTTGGGTGAGCCACAGATAAATGTTTCATTAAATTTGCACATTATATAATCCTGTGCAGTGGTATGATATGGAACAAGAAGAGAATACTGGGAGACTGAGGATACAGGTATGGGAACAAGAATATAAGAAGTGATCCAAAAGAGTCTCTGTTTTATACAGAGGTTCAATGAGGATTGTGTGCACTGAAGGCGTATCTGTGTCACAGCGGAGGGCTTGCATTTGTCAGGCTGCTATCTAAGTGTCTACCTTACCTGTATATTTCTGCAGAAAAGTCTGTATGAGCCAGACTTTCACTCCTGCTCCAAGAGATGGTAATGAAGGAGATCAAGAAAGCCAAAGAGTGCAAAATTCCAGCATGCCATGAGAATGCTTCCTTCTGCCTGTTCGTTCTTACAGCAGGACAGGCTTGGTAGGAGCCACAGAACAGAACTGGAACTCTGAGATTATTCCCTTCAGCACTACTGCTTGTGATTCCTCTTCGATTTGGCCCTACACATTTGTTCCCAGGCTTTCACTTTCTTTTCTTAACCTGTTGAGTCAGATAATGTGGATCTTTCCCCTTGCAGAGGGACTGCAGCACTCCCACCGCAGTCAGTGCGGACAAGTGGTAAAGTCAGAAGCAGTTCAGGGGAGGAATGGAGAGAATTTGGGTTCAATTGTGGAGGTCCCTTGTGAACACTGTGCAGCTTCTATCTATTTCAACTGCAACTCCTATGAATTGCTTGTTCCTTAACCTGCCCACTGCTTGTTTTCTGTAGGATAGTGGGAGGTTTCCCACCAAAGGCGTTAGGAACATCCATCATTTGCTCTTCTCTGGGTCTTAAGCACAGAGGTTATTGTGGCCATTGGTTTTTATTAGTTTAATATATGTTGAAGTCTACAAATAAATGCTGGGACCCAGGTGGAATGGGTGAGATGGGACTAAGTTCTGGGATGATTGATAATGAGCAGGGACTGGAAAATCAATTGTGTTAATTCCTGCCTTGTCACTGGAACAGAGAATTAATGAGAAAATGTGTCTAACTTAATGCTATTTACACATTATGCAGAGTGTGATAAAACTGTCTGCAGGTGCTGCTTGGCATCACAATTATAGGATTATTGTAGATCCAGATAGGAACAGAAATCCACAAGAACAAAAACTCCCTTCACAAACAGCAAACAAGTGATGCTACAGACCGGCAAGGGGGGCTGAAGAGAAAACAGGCAGGCATTATTTCTCCCTTCTTGTACTGCATGCTTAGGAACTTAGTGTAGGGGCTTAGACATTGGTGCATGGTGATTCATATTGCTTGTGGTGCTGTGCTTCTGACAAACACTATGCCCTCTAGGAATCCTTCCCTCCAGGGCTCTTAAAGCAGTCTGTAGATAGCAGGGAAGCTGCTCATCTCACAGTACAGTGCGTTCTAGGTAGGAGCTTAAAATGCTAGAAAGACTTGAGCCCCCATCTCCTGATGTAGGGAGTAGCCTGTACTTATGTTTACTGAGCATGGAGAGTTTGTGCCAGACCAGCAGCAGTATTACATGAAGGTGAAGCAATGGTGTTAGTTTACCTGCACTGACCTGCCAAAAAAAGTCAGGTAGAAAAGCAGGAGATGGCCATTGACCTGCAGAAGTTTGTCAAGCTGTCAGTATTTCCTCTGCAGAATCAAGCACATGTGTGTCTGCTTGAGGAGTGGGAAACACTCCTCTCGATCATAGCTGCCCAGCATAGTGGTAAATGCTCCATCCCTGGCAGTGTTCAAGGCCAGGCTGGACAGAGCCTTGGATGACATGGTCTAGTGTGAGGCATCCTTGCCCATGGCAGGGAGTTGGAACTGGATGATCTTAAAGATCTTTCCAATCCAAACTATTCTATGTTTCTGTGACAGAAAATCAAATCCATCTCCAAAGCTGCCTCCTGTCCACCAGGAGTTAATCCAGCTGAGACAGCATCAGTATAAGTGATGGTGTGTTACTGCATAAGCCATCCATACACCCTGTGTACTCAGAACACCTGTATCCCTTGTGCTTTTCTTGTCAATCTCCCTCTCCTTCTATTGCACTTCATATGCCCTTCCATCCTCCAGTCTACCTTATGATGAGTGCTTAAAATCCCAGCAGCTTCCAGGGCTGAATAAAGGGAGATGTGACATAAAGAGTGTCATGGGTTCAGCAGCAGCAGTCATTTTTTCTTTTTCGTAGTACCTGGTGCAGCACTGTGTTTTTGATTTTCGGCTTGGGAACAGTGCTGATAGCACCAGTGTTTATAGTCATGGGTTAGAATGTTTAGGCTGGCCAAGGACTTTCTGAGTTTCATGCTCTGCCAGGGAGGAGGGGAAGCAGGAGGAAGCAGAGACAGGAAACCTGACCCAAACTGACCAAAGAGGTATTCCATACCACAGCACGTCATGCCCAGGATGTGAAACAGAGAGCAGAGAC
>JASSUY010051779.1:0-15105 GCA_032466535.1 Forpus xanthops | reverse complement strand
ATTAAGTGCATGCAACCTACTTGAAACATATCCAGAGCATTTTAAAAGCCGAAAACAAAGGCTTTTGAGAGATACATTTTGGGGGCTGAAAGGAGAATTGATACAGAAAGCTAACCTGGCATGATTTTAGGGGATATATCTAAAAAGCCTAATCATTGATAATTCACAGTTTGTGAGCCTGGTGGGATTTCATGCAGAGCACTAGCCTCACTAAGGTAATTGGTGCTATTGAAACAACACTGGCTCAGCAGCATGCTGCTTTCTTTGCCTCTGGGCACAGGAAGGATCAATATTTGTTAGGATTGCTTCTTGTTCCAACAATGTAAGATTTACAATACTTGCTAGGATTCTCACTTTGTCTTCACACAACTCATCAGTGGAACCCAATTACTAACCTCAGACAAACAACATTAACATGAGCCTCTATGCTTCTTTATTGCCCTTCATCCAAGTCTCATTTCAGGGTCTTCAGGCAGTGCCATTATAACAGATACTACACTTTAAAGTGTGCTCCAAGGAATAAATTTTCAGTCTTTCATTACTCGTACCTTGATTTACTTCATATCATCTTGCTGCTATAGACAAAGATAACACACTGTAAATTACAGCCATCCTGTCCTGTAGTTTCAGAGGTAGGGGGAAGGCAGGGAGTGATGCTTTTGCGCTACAATTAGCACTGGGAACCAGAGCTTCGTTGCTATCATTGCTAGTGACTGAAACTTGTTTTATTAAAGATCCAAAGCCATTATTTCATATAAACTAATTTCCTAAATTGCTTTATATTTATTTCACACTCTGATAAATGAGAAACTCTACAGTAAAGGAAAAAAACCATATTTTTATACTGTTTATTGCATTAACTTAGGCTAGGTAATCTCATTTAACTTTACTCATGGGGCTATTTCTGCAAATATTTCAGTCCTGATGACTTAATAACACAGTGGCCTCTGATAGTTTGCTGTTCATTATGTTCTAACTTCAAGCTCAATACACAGAAACAAAACCCAAATCTGTATAATTCCATTTCAAATGCTTTAACTATTACTGCACAGTTGGCAATAGAAGGCTAGGAAAACAGTCATTGGAAAAATTCCTTCAAGTTAGCTGTTGCAGTACCCCCTTATTTGTCCTACAATTTCCTCCATCCTCCATCCTATTCCAGTGGCTGATAACTAAGAACATTAGTTTTATGCGACTTGTCAAGCTCAAATGAAAAGAGAGCTAACTTTAATGACACTGCAATTAATCGCCCCAATAGACAGACAGCTAAAAGACAAGATATTGACTTCATTAAGGATAATGTATTATGTCATTAAGTTGGTAGGGTCACCTTGTGTATCATATATGCTTGCTAATACATTGGCATTTTCTTCAAATAAGATAAATTCAGATATGAGTGATAAAGCTGATTAGAAAATGTTTAATCTAAAGAGGCCAGTTTCTTTATATTCCACTTCGCAGTCTCAGGTATAAGTGGTCTAGTAAAAATCCATTATAGATCCAGGTTTACCATAAGTCCTAGAAATTTATAACCTTTCTGTTTGGGTTAGTTGTGTGAGGGTTTTTTTTGGTGTGTGTTTTTCCTCCCCCTCAAGCTCAGGTATTATTTCCCCAGACTGTATTTCAGAACTGTTTTTAAATGTCTAATCTATGGTACATGTAAGGTTAAAATGACCACTGCATGCTAAATTAGCATTTGTGTGTGAGGGTTTAACCCTTTACAAGTCGGGAGTCTGAGATGAGTTTAATTTGAAAGAGATACTACACTAATGAGCTACTATAAAGCTGATCATTCCTTCTAATTGAGAAACTTCTCTTTTTGCCCTGTCTAAAGGCACTTCTGTTGAGAACTTTTCTTTAAGTCAATATCATGTAATATTTGCAAAGGAAGATACATCTGAAAGTAATTCATGCTACTTAATAACACACAAACAAAACAGGTTTTGATACTTGCTGCCTTCCTATTCATTTCCATAAGATATGCTGGGTAGGAACGTTTCTCTCACAGACACTATTTTCCTCAGGTTTCCAAGTAAACAGAGAGTTGCTTATATCATTACACTAGTGACTATCTGCATACTGCAATTTTATAAATTACTTAATAACATAATGTAAACCAAATGCACTAGAAGAAAACTGGTTTATATATATGGTCTGCTCATTGTACTAACTGCTTCAGTAAGCTGTAAACCAAAAGTAAACAGGCACTGTTTATTTGAAAACCTCTTCAGGATAAGATTCTGCTACTGTGAATAGATTTATATTTATTAAAGAGTTCTCAGATCCCAGGCTTATTTATTCAGGTCTGACCTAACAGTCCATCAAAATCTTTTATAATCTTATTTATTACCATACTTCAATTATTTTTTAAAAAAATAAGTTATATAGTATGCATAAGACCAGGAAAAAAAAAAAAGAAAAACAAACAAAAAACCAACCCCACCCACCCCAAAAAAAATCTCAGATCAGTAAGCAAAGTGATATTTTAAAATGAACATGACTGTTTGCCTGTTGCTATTAATTTATTTCAGCAGTTGCTTATGAAAAAAAGTAAACACTCTGGAGGATAACACCCTGCTAATGGTCAGTTTGCCTCAACACTACTGTAGGCAACATACATGACCTCATTGAAAAGAACAAACTCTAATTAGCATCACTTACAATTCCTCTTTCTAAACCATATCTCTTAACCTGTACCCCATCTTTTCCAATATTTCCATTAAGGTTGTCAAAAGCAGAAGTTTGGGAACCTTTCTTTGTGACCTTGGCATTTCTTCTCAGGTTTAACGTATTGGCATTTTTTCCTCTGACTGCATCGCTTCTCATTTGTCATGATTATTGTTGAATTTTTCAACTGTCATTCCCCAACGTAAATCAATGGTTGTCGACTTCCCCTTTGTCATATCTGCACTGCCAACAGCCTTTCCCTTCTAAATGAGGCTTCCTCCCTTTCCATCCATTAAAAAAGGCCTGTCTTTTGGAGAAGTCAATCCTTTGTTAGGTCACTCCATTTATCATTCTTCCAATTAGTACCTGACACACTTATTCAGCCAGGTCTTCAACCACACAATCATTGTTCATTTTGGGAGGGGGAAGAAGGAGAGAGAGAGAGAGAGAGAGAGAGAGAAGGGGCACTTTATTTATGCATGGTGGGTTTTGCCATCCATCTTGACCAGTTTTATATTTTTCAGTGCCCTTGTAAATTTAGGGTCCTTCCTTGCTTGAAGGAAGCATCAAATTCAGAAGGAAAAAAACCCACCTCACACCCACAGTGGGAAGGGGCAAGAGAATGCCAAGAAAACATTATGCTGTTTTAAGAATTAAGATAAACTAGATACAAGAGTAGAAACTAACATAACAAATTCAGTTCTGTTACAAAGAGGCTCTAAGAAAAAAAAAAAAACAAACAAAAAACATCACTTCTATGTTAAAAAAAAAGTAACTGTAACAGAAATAGTAATGGATTGTATGACCTCTTTGACAAGGTTTAAGTCATATGAAGTTATATTACAATAAAACCAGTTTCTAAGCAGAATATTGGTTCATAGTGACTTACAGAAGCCTTCAGGACATGACTTGCTCAATAAAGAAAAGGAAGTTAGTATCTGTTATTTGTGTGGCTACAGTCATGTTTGGTTGAACAATTTCACAGAGCTTTGATCGCTTCTACTAGTATTTCAAACAAGCCTGCAAACAGCGTCATTAAAGCTTTTTTCTCATTGCTGGATACTGGGTAAAAATATCTGAAATTTGTTAGAGCTACTCACAAAAGCACTTAGTCATAACTAGCTTATCCACAATAACACCTTCCTACTGTTTTTTCATGTATCAGGTTAGAGATGAGTCAGTATCTGACATCTAGCCATCAGGCACGCCCGCCCCCCGATTTTAGGGGCAGGACAAGAGAGGAAGTCTACACCAAATTTGTAAGAGAGACCCTTCACTATAGTAAAGTAGACCAGAAGTCCTGAAGCCAAACTGCTTCAATTATAAAAACACAGCCCAATATCAAGCGCAAGTCTGGCCCTTTCCTATTAAAGAACAAAAATGAGAAAAGAGCATCATGAAAGGGTTATTTCTCCTCAAAAGAAAAACTGAAAGATGCAAACTCCTACTACAGTTGCTTCTCAGCATGCCAGAATACTTTATAATGGCTCACATACCTAAGTTTGGCTAAAAGCCAAAGCAAGAATAATTAGCAAGAGGAGCACTTACAGGCTGGAGAGACTTAAGAGACTGCAGGTATAACTGATACAGGTTCAAGCATTGTGCAGACCTCCTTTCATTAATGTTTAATATATCTGTTAACCTGATCCATTGTACCAGCCAGTAATATAGTTCAGTTCTATCTTCTCCCATCATTTAGTTCTAATATAAGAAAACCTAAATTCAGGCAAACTAAGCAGCAACTAAGATACTATGAAGCAGAAGTCTGCAAGAAAACCTTTGAAATGTTGCTGCCTGCTATATCACCGTAAGTGGAGCTTCCCTTTATAATTCCTGGCTCCCTACCAGTGCTATAAAAGAAATACAAATCAATTTAAAATACCTTTTAGGGCAATACCACATGCTCCTATTTTCTGCACATTTTCTCTACAAAGCTTGATACGTTGAAACAATCATCACATACTGGGATGTGCATATATATGCACACATATACATGAACATAGTACATTTAGTGCAGCAAAAGAAAGTAAAATACATACAAACTTTGGAAGTGGACGAGAGGTGTGGTCTTTGAGACGTACAATTTAAATTTCTTGCTGTGTCAAATTCTAATTTGACTTGGAGTTACCCAAACAGTAAGCTTAATCTTACACTTCCTATTTGTAAGTAATTACGTACCCCATAGTGTATTATAGAAATAAATTTTCCAAAATTATTAGATGAAAGTCATATGAGGATCTTGCATGGGCAGATCAGCAATAAAGTATAATGACATGGAAGGTCAGGGCATTTTCAACACCAGAAAATTGATTTCTTGCATGCTAGGAGTTACTTGTTCCAATGTGCAAGTTTTACTCTGTCAATGGAATTGACATGGAAAAAATAATTTTGTCTAGAAAAAAAGCAATATTCTCACACAGGAGAACAACAAATATGCAACATTTCTATCAAAATTACATATATCATGGTTTCTCAGAGATCAGTTTAACCACCAGTTTCTGAATAGGTAAACACACAGGAGTAGCTGAATACCATAGGATATGCTGGTTAATAACACAAAAACTCTATACACAACCAGTTTTCTGAGACAAACCCAATCCCTTTTGGCTTGAGTACAACATTGCAAAGACAATCCAGTATTTGCTTCCCTTTATTTAAGGCAAAACACATGTTTAATGTGTAACATTGCTGTAAAGAGGCAAAAGTGATTTCAGTGGTTCCCACTGTACTTTAAAACTTTACACCATTGCAACATCATACAATTTTACAAGCCAGTATCCAAGTTAGCAAAATACAACCATCAGCATTTTTATTTCTTACTACATCTATTTTACTAAATAGATAACTACTAGCACTATACCTGCTGCCCCAAGCTTGAAATATCAACTAATTAGATTTATTCTTCTCTTCACTGCCCTTCTATCTTGCTTAATAAGATACTTTATTCAGATACTCCTGAGGTAACAAAGGGAAAAGCTTTGCTGCTGTACACCACGGAATTTTTATTTATTTATTTGAACTGTATAAGGTAAGGGGCCATTTCCTTGTGAAAAGAATAAAATATAGCTGATGTTTTAAATCATATAATGTAATCCCATTCTTGCCCAAGCAACAGATTTACAGATAACAGCAGCAATCTTCCTAAAGTGTAAAAAACCAGTGACCCTTCTGGAACCACAAAGTGACACAAAGAGGTGTTATTTGCAAACCAGAAGAGCTATTAATACACAAGACACTATATTGCGAGCAACAGTACAGTTTTTTTTAATGTAAAAGGACTAAGAAAAAACAAGCAGAGGTTGCAGTTCTAGTTCTATCATTACCATTTTGCACCAAGCAAACACAGTGCATTTTATTTATGTTTACTGACTAAAGAAAGGAGAAAGAAAGTATCTTTTGGCAGGCAAATGCTGCTATTCAAACTCTGAACGAATGGTTTTGGTTGATTTTGCTGGTGTTTTTTTGTTTTGTTTTGTCCAAGTAGAGAGCTTTATCACTCATGCACATGCTTAAACCACATATATTGTAATGTATTCATAGGCACTGGCAACAGTCAGTGTAGGAGAATTGCCTGGATAAAGGAATACAATCTCTAAGATCATCTCCTATTTAGAAGCTCACAAAATAGCTAGACATAAAAGGCAAGGATTCCTCTAATTTCCTTATTTACTTAGTTTTGCAACTTTATATTAGCTAATAATGTGAGAAGGGAGATGTTTTTTCATTATGTAATTTGTAATTGCACCCATAAAAAAAGCAAAATGCCCTCTTGGTCCAGCATTGAGAACCGTTAAGAGCTGGGGCCATCATACAACCCCAAAGCACACAAATTCAATGTTGAATATATTTCTGAGAGGTAGTAACGTACATGTTGCTTTTCCAATTCAAACAATGGTGTCTGTCAATACAATTTTTTTTAATAATATGTTTAAAATGCCTAGCTACACTTTAAATTTTTCCTTCATGCTAATATATGCTCAATTTTTTGCTGTTATGTCAACAAAGGACTAGTAACGTAACAAATTTTAACTGGGGGCCTTCTACTTCAGGATGTAATACATGTTTTTGGACACATGACATTCAGACCAACAGCAAAATTAAGCATGCTATGAAAGAAACTACTTATATGGATTTTTAGTCTTTGTATTATAACCATGACATATTTGTTTTCTATTAATTAGATAACATTTGCAGATGGAAAATGAATTCTCCCATTCAACACACTGCAACATAGATAAAACATGAAAGCATGTATGGACTGAAATATTAACAAGTCCTTATTTGAATTAGGTTGTCATAATAACTGAGACATAAACCAAAATCTGGCACTGCTTATGATCAATACCAGTGACCTTTATTTCTTTTCAAATTGCACATGAGAACTGATAACTTCTATTTTATTTCAAATACAGCCTTAGTGGGATTCAGAACAAGTTCTGTGAAGCAACATCCAGAAACTTAATTACATTTAATAATGTCTATTTCAATTATAAACTGAGCCAAATCTTGAAAGTTTTGAAATCTAACAATATTTCCTTGAAGCTTTCATTTCACTCAATATTTTTCAAGGTCTAGCTGTATTCCAGAACTCCTTAACATGCAATGTGCATTTTTAGGATGTTTGTGCACAAGCTTTATCTTGCTTTTTAATTGCATTTTTCTATTGAGCACTATCTCTTCAGCAAAGTTAAGGCAACACACTGAAAAAGTACAATATAGACTGTGTTTCTAATGCCTTTCTTCAATAGCAGCTATGTAGCACAGTGCCTTTAATGTATTATCTTTTACCAGCTATACATCAAATCTATAAATATTTTTTAATTTTTATATTTTACTTGCTTATTCCATTTATCCTTAAAATATATTTGCAACAGATTATTACATGGGACTGTGTATGAAAAATACTGAGTTTATTTTAGCTTTATTGACACTTTGTTCAGGTTTCTTTTCTACAGTCTTTAAGATATAAATAAAATTTCCAGCATTTGTGGAAAACCTTTATAATCAATAAGGGCTGCTATTTGTGTGGCACTGCACTAGTACCAGGTATAAATCAGAATGATGCATAATCAAATCAATCTCGACATTTAAAACATTTTAAAGGAAAAACTGGTTAAGTTGATAATCAGATTTATAAGCTAATACCTTATGAATGGCTAAAAAGAGACCTCTGAGACAATTAATTTTACTTTGTGTTTGTTTTAAAGTTCAAACACCAAGTTGTTTCAATGCTTACAGAGACAAAGCTGCTTCCACAACAAAACCATTTCTGCCTCTCATAGCAGTGATGGGCCAGTACAGTTACACAAGATGGAAGAGAAGGGAAGGTCACAGGGCTATGTGGTACATTTAAAAATGCCAGAAATAGAATGCTGATCATTTTGTATTTCTTTTTCAAAAAGCCTCTAATCAGTTCTAAATTTTTTTTCAGTTTGCTTTCTTGCTGCACCTAGAAATGTGTCATTTGTCTATTTAAAAACATAACAGCTCACCACCCCTCCTTACTGGCTTTCGTTGGCCTCTCTTTTTTTTCCCCTGTTTAATGTCTCTAACTTTATGCCATGTTCTTTTCCTCTTTCAGCACGGCTGAGCAAGGCTGACAGGCGGATTCCTTTGCTTTTCAGGGTATTAAAGCCACTTTCCCGCTCTGACAGCCTGTTCTACTCTGCCACCTTATAGCTCTGGCTTCACACTTCTCTGGGCAGCCACTGCTTCTTGACAGACCACTGTCACTTCCCATCATCCTCTCTGTATATCCTGTTCTCTCCCCCTCAGCACGCATCCCGACTTTCCAACCAATGCAATTATTTTTTTTGACAAGCCATCCATCAGCTTTAACTTTAAAAGCACTTTCCGCTGATATCCATTGTTAAATCCCTTGCTTTTTATGGAGCTTGCATGAGAGAATATGATATCAGACATTCAAACTACCAAACCATGTAAATTTACTTTGTTCTCAGCTATGTTTCCAATTTCACGTCCAATTTTTCGGTACATTATGCGTAGTTGTTGTGCTTAATATGATGTTGTCAAATCCCATTAAAGTTCACTGCATTGCACGGCTTTAAAAACAGGTTACAATTTGCATTCTATAAAGAAAGGAAGGAGTGCAGTCTGAAGTCAAGCTGAATCTTATTAAAATTATCTGTTCAATTGTTACATTTGTAGATGGAGTAATTTTGAGGCATTAGCTGAGACACATATGAAAATGTCAGTGTGCCAACTAATGACAATGAAAGCAAAAGGAATATATCTGTGAAACTCAATAAAGCTCCTTTGCTGGTGACATAAATTTGATGATAATCCAAGGAAATGAATAAGGGACCATCCAGTTTGAATAGGAATTACCTTTTCTATTAAATCACTTTGCTGTATTTCCACTTGGCCTACATCTTGGTCCTATGCCACAAGAAGTCTCCCAGCAAGCAGCAATTCTTCCTATCTTGAACTGCAGAAACTGAATTTCTAAGTTCTCTATCACGATTATTAGAGACCTCCAAAACCTCCAGAACCTTTTTCCATTATGTTAACCAACTGCAGCCAAAAATTATGCTACCTACAAGTTTGCTGTATTATCTCAGACCCACCCACTGTGTATTAATACTTCACCAGTTTTGGTTCCAGTTTTCAGGGGAAACATGACCACTGGAAAGCACAGACTGAGTTACACACCCAATTCTAACCCACATCACTGAATTACTATGCCCAAATTCCTCCACCCTTCTTTCTCTTCCAAAAAATACATTACATGAATTTTTTGAATTTTTAAAAAAAGTTTGAGATAAACAGATGTATTATTTACTTTTACACTGTTTGTATAAAAAGAATACTAACCCTATAAGAAAAATAGAGACCGTGTGAATGTAAATTAATAAAGAAAAGCAAAAGTGAAGTTGAAATACATCAATAGTTATACACATTCTATGTTACTAAAACTTCCTTATTTTCATGTCTGACATGGTTTAAGTCCAGCCGCAAATAAGCCACGCAGTTCATTAGCTCCCTCCCCATTCTTCCCCCTGCTCATGGAGGGATGGGGAGGAGAATCAAAAGAATGTAATACCCACGGGTTGAGATAAGGACAGTCCAGTAACTTAGGTATAACACAAACCTGTTGCTACCACCAATAATAATGACAAGGGAAACAAAGGAAGAGAATACAACTGCTCACCACCTGCCGACTGATACTCAGCCCAATTGAAACCAGGACACATGTCATATTGAAGAAATTGAAGCTACTAAGCCTTACTTAAATCTCTTTAGTTAGCTACTGATGTTACCATTTCCAATGTGCAACTCAGCTGTCCTGGGTTCAGCAGCAGCAGTGATTTTTCTCCATCTCAGTAGCTGGTGCAGTGCTGCATTTTTGACTTTCAGCCTGGGAACAGCACTGATAACACTGATGCTTATAGCTGCTGCTTAGTAATGTTTAGTCTCTGACCAAGGACTTTCTGAGCCTCATGCTCTGCCAGGGAGGAGGGGAAGCCAGGAGGAAGCAGAGACAGGACACCTGACCCAAACAAGCCAATGAGGTATTCCATATCACAGCATGTCATGCCCAGTATATAAATTGGGGGCAGTTACCTGGAAGTGTTAGATCACTGCTCAGTCAGGCTGGGTATCAGTTGGTGGGTGGCGAGCGGTTGTATTTTCTTGCCTTTTTATTTCCCTTATCATTATTATTATTGGTGGTAGCAGTATTGGTTTGTGTTATACCTGAGTTACTGGACTGTTCTTAACTCAACCCATGGGAATTACATTCTTTTGATTCTCCTCCCCACCCCTCTGTGAGCTGGTGAGGGGGGAGGAAGGAAAGGGGAGTGAGATAGTAGCTGCATGGTTCTGAGTTATGGCTGGGCTTAAACTACAACATCAGCATAAACAGATTTTTCAACTTGCTTTCTCTAGTCCACTGAGACTCTAGCCTTAAGCACCTTTCTTCAACAGTGCTCTAAACACATCTATCACAACTTTCCAATACAATTACTCACTGTACATTTTTATATTCTCAAATTTTCACATCTTTGCTTTTAATTCTGTAGGTACCGCCTCTGCTCAAACATGAACCAGTACCCTACACTACATCTTCTTAGCCTCTGAGGAAGTTCATCCTGATTTTAAGAGTGCTAACGAAACTATTGTACTGCATTATGAAAGCTCACCTTGCAACTTAGATGCTACACTACTCATGAAGCAATTTTAAGAGATAACTATGAACCAGGATGAAGTGGAAATTAATGATAGCATATAACTGAATAATTTTTTTGTCAGCTCAAAAAACGATAATACCCATTTCATAGTCAATAATACCCATTTCATAGTCAATAATACCCATTTCATAGTCAATAATACCCATTTCATAGTCAATAATACCCATTTCATAGTGTCTTGTCATAGCCACCAGAACAGTCATCACTATTCAGCGTCTACAAATTGAATACATACAGACAGACTAACAGGGGCATAAAGGAGGAAGATCTTGTTTGTTTGATAATCTAAAAAAATTATTCTGAGGAAAATAAAAAAGCCAATAAGACAGAGGCTCAACTGACACTGAAACATGCAATACCTCCACAGTGAAGTAAAAAGTAGCGGAACAACTTAAAATTGGATTACAAATGGCATCCTGAATTTTAACTCCTATTTGAAGCAATTAATCAAGAAAACCGTCAACAGAAATAGTTTTTAAAGACTACCAACATTTAGGCATCCTGCTTCACTGAAAGCAAAGCAAGCTTGATGCTTCCTTTTTTTCCTTTCAAGATAGTTTGATTCAACTACATACAATCAGTTTGTTTGCTCAAACTTTCACTGTAATGATACTTCAGTCAGATCTCATGTAGAACAATATACACACCACTTACAAAACCAAACAAAAATCTTCCCTTTCAAGCTGTGCGGCCAGATACAGGTACTAGGATTAAAACATCTGTGCATCAGTCCCACTGGGAAGGCTATTGAGGTTGAGTCCAGATAATATCACTATTTCTTTTTGAACCCTGTTTGTGTCCAAACTTCCCATAGCAAATCACACCGCCCAGGAAACTCTTTGGGTATGGAAATCTGTAAATCAAAATTATGCATGTCAACCTGTGAAATCAATTTTCATGATGAAGGAAAAACAGATTTTGAGAGTTTGCATGTGGCTTCTGTAGTAGCTTTAAACACACCTGCTCCACTTTGTCGTTGTGGTTTGTGGGCATTACATCTATTTATTACCAGAAAATGAGTGATGACTTCAAGCAGTAGAAAAAAATATTACAATTTACTAATAAAGGAGAATGAAGAGGGTCACTTATCATCCCCTCTTATCTATCCTGGTACTACTTCTACTTCTAGAAAACTTGTCTCAAAGATACCACATTGAAATAAAAGTAAAATCTGCTTTTACTCTTTATATCTCACATTACTTACACAAACACACTCATAAACAGACTAAAAAAGAGAGATAGTCTCTATATAGTCATTAGATAGCGACTTCATAATAAAATGGATCTCAGTGGTACCTCCTTTAAATGCATCTCACACACATATCTCCAAGGTAAAGGAGCTTGTTTGGGTATTAATCACATTTGTTAGCAGTGTTTAGAACATTTTGCTACTTTCTGTCATAACCACATAAAATATTATGGTCTTTCAACAATTAAAAGAGAAGTAAAATTGCTGTCACCCACTTCATCTGTACAGTGGAGAAACTTGTAAGTGTTGTTGGGGTTGTTTTTCTACAGTTCATTAAGCTATATGCATGGGTTCAAAGGGAACACAAACTTTTCAACATGCCACACAAGTCATCCCAGATGATATTAAATGTAAACTAAAGCAAACAATCAAGAAACCATCTGAAGGTTTTTCTACACCTGAAAAAACTACCATCCAATGTACATATTCTACATACCATTTTATTTTTAATTTTAAATTATTCTTAAATAATTTCCACCTCATTATGCAAACACCATCATTAATATGATGCAAGAATTACTGGGTTGTCTCAGAGGAAGATGTCTTTGCTCTCTCATAGAACTGCTTTAAGTCTCCAAGCTAAGTAAGCATTCAGCTGTAGAAGTTATCCCCTCCATTCTTTACCCTGCTCACCCTAATATTTGTAATTAAAGCTCTGAGGTTTTATGCACCCTGAAAGAGACAGAAATATATTCCCAAAGCCAATGTCTATCCATGGATCTCCCAAAGGCAATATATACATTATGAATACATTATGGCTGCAGTAACTTAATTTTTAATAGTAGTTTAGATTCCCGTGTATCTTAGAAGGAAGCAGATTCCTGTAAAGTGATGCAGATGTAGAACGCATATGGAAATGTTAGTAAAAAAAAGATATGAGTTCCTATTATGAAATAAAGAAGTTGTATCCGTAAGGCTGTACTCTGTTCATCAGTGGTGATGCTCTAAAGGCAAAGTAAACACCAAGTTGGAATTACAAAGACAGATGTCCTTTTAGTTCCTAACACTTACTTTGGAGATAAATTCACATATGTACCAGAAAGTTAGTGACAAAAAAATTTACTTTCAACATGATGATGAAAAATTATACCTTCTCACTACCAGAAATTTCCCACATTTCAGAATGGTCTATAACTACAGGTTACACCAGTGTTCTAAATAACCACTTACCTCCTTCCATAAAAAAAGTGAAATCTACTTTTCTGCTTATGCAAAAGCCATGCTTTACTTCAAACTTAACACATTTTCAAGAGTACAGAGCTAATAATAAAATGAAGGAGGAGCACCTGTCCTCTTTGAAATTTGTAACAGTTTTCCAAAAGTGTGACTACAAAAAATGAAATCAGCTACACTGAATTAAAACATGTTTGTTTCCTTTGCTGACTTAATACCTTTTCTAGTTTTCAGGTGAAACACTGCTGGGGAAGGAGCAGGAATGAGAATGTGTTCATACAGTAACGTGATAATTGGACCTTACTACTACAGTTTCATTAACATTCAATAATAAAAGCAAACCCCCAAGATGTTGGCATTCTGTTGATATTCTTCCATTGTCTGATATGCTTCAGTTGTAAATCATTAAAAAACACTAGTGCAATTTCAAAATTAAAATACTCAACATCTGAGATACCACAAAGAAAATTATGATAGCATTAGGAAAAAAACACTAATCTCTTATGTGAATGAACACAGAACAAAGGAAGATTCTGTAGAAATGTGGGTAATCCAAGTGAATGGGAACACTTTCTGATGGCAAGTAAACAGAAGCAGCACTATATGTCAAAGAAAATTCTAGTTTGCTTTTTCACTATTTCTTTTAATCTCAACTTCTTTTTTATGTTTCATGTAAGTTTTACAAAAAAGGTACAACTTAGCTTACCCAATATACTGATATCTACTGTCAACAAGATAGCAGATTAAGCCTTAGATTTATGGTTCTTTTCAACAACTTTACTGTAGAAACTATATGTTCATTATAGCTTATTTTTTTTAAGCCAATCACACACCAACACAAACACATTGATAGAATTAATCAGGACTAAATAATACTTACATTAGGATTCAGATAGAAATCATCAGAAGAGTTAAAATGTTTTTTTCCCCACCTCCAAACAGTGACAGCATTTTCCCTTACTCATTTATCCTATTTTCCAGCTGTTAAAAAGAAATACAGACTTCTTCAGAGCCAGCAGTTTTGCTTAACTTAAGCATACAGATTCAAGGTTCTGAGCCTCTGCCCTCACTACCATCAATTCTAGTCCCACCTGAAATTTAAAATACTAAAGTGATTGTGGTGAATTTCTGAGAGTCAATTTTTCTGGCTGAATGGTTATCTTCTTGATGGAGAAGGGAAGTTGTCCCTGAGCAGAAGTGTAATAGTAGGATTTTATGTTATCCTTTAAGTCAGACTAACAACATACTGCTGAGTCAGCCATACGTACAAGCTGACAGCAATCATGACATTGCTGCTCAAGTCTACCTTTCCCCAGAGCATCACCAGATGCAAAATAACAGCTAATGTCACAAAAGTGATGTTCTAGGTTGAATATACTAGGAGGTCAATTCAATGTTTTTATAATAGTGGAATTTTACAGTTTACGAGCTAGAGAGGTTACCATACTACAAGAAGACAAGTATCAAAAGAAAAAAATATAAACTGAATAAAAGTATATTTAAAAAGTACTGCAGTATTCTATCTCAAGTTACAAAGAAGTTGTGAATGTCAACAAATAATTTTACTAGAAGGCGCGATTTTTAATTGCTATCAGTGAAGTGACTGTGTGGAGTGATTTCCCACATTATATATATTATATATATATATATATCATAGAATCATAGAACAGTTAGGGTTGGAAAGGACATTAAGATCATCTAGTTCTAACCCCCTGGCATGGGCAGGGAGACCTCCCACTAAACCATGCCACCCAAGGCTATGTCCAACCTGGCCTTGAACACCGCCAGCGATGGAGCATTCACAAC